>WAAE01010390.1:0-12016 GCA_013400495.1 Nicator chloris
GGCAGCTCTTTTGCACTGGCTAGAGAGAGAAGGCTATGGACCACTAGGGATGACTGGAATATCCATGGGAGGACATGTAAGCTTTTATATCTCCTGTTCAGTAATTTTTGTTTTAATTTCTCATTTGATCACGTAGCATACAGAAATAATTTGTTTTACAGTGTTGATCTCAGAAGTGCTTTAAAATAAACACTTAGAGTCATGAGAAACAAATTGTTGGCAATTCTCATGTTCTGTGGTGCTGAATTAGTATAATCCTTAATATGTACTGACAAATCATAGAGCCCTTTGTCAGCCATCTCCCAGCAGGCTTAATAAGAATATAAACTTCTCACATAACTGTTTTTTTTCCCACAAGGGTAAGGGGCAGAAATATTTGCTGAAAGAAAGTCTGCACTGATCGATTGCTAATTTTCCCTCTTTTCCTCTTTTCTTCTTGCTTAAACCTTTGTGTTTTAATGCATTGTGTGAAATACCTTCTCTTTGCAGGCATGTTGTAATTGGGGTGATTTTTGTGTCAGTGATCATTGGTACTGATGAGAGATTTCTGTGGTGAGGTGGATAACATTTTCTGTGTGACGCTGTGCATACTCAAACCAAACCAGCAGTGTATCACTAAAGTGCTTGAAAGACTAATACAGCTAAAATGTTACTGCTTGTGTCTCCGCAGATTATCACAGCTCTGTGAGACACAGGTGCAAAGCTTATTAAAACAACATACCTTTCCCTGTTTGTTAGGAGCTCAGTAAATAATGTTGGTTATGGTAGTGTTTCCCGAAAGGAAAATACTCCCCTGTACAGAGCACCTTTGGTTTACATCAACATTGCCCTGCTGAATCAGAAATTTCTGTGAAATAAGTGATATTTGATGTTGATCCTCTATAGAGTGTGTTTTACAATGGAAGGTTGTAAGCATTGATTCAGTTCTACTAAAGGGGAGAGACTTCTACTACTGGGGAGAATCAACATAGATGTGTGGTGTTCTTGTAGCTTTTTATTAATAAAAATAATTGGAATGGAATTATAGTTCAGTTGCATTAATCCACTTATTAGAACATCTAGAACAGACATAAGGTGTTTCATATTAATAAAATAAAACTTGTCAAGAACATGTTATGTAGGGAACTTCTGTACATTGAACTTAGTTGCTCTGTTTTTTTCTGGGATAAGCAGAATAGTCATGATGCAAAAGTAATAATTCAAACTTAAAGGACAGAAAAAGAGTGTGCTTAACATGTTGAATTACTTCTCCTTCAGATTTTGTTTCCTGTATATGAATTTTGAAAGTATAAAATTTTAAATAGTCCTTCTTATAGATTGCCTTTGTTTTGCCTTGAAATAAACTTGCAAGAGCTTGGTGGAAAGCTTTACAGAAGTTTTTTTATAATGGTTTCAAACAACTAATAGCTTGTATTAGTTTTTATAATTATAATGATAATTAATGGATTACAAGTTTAATTCATTTAATTGTACTTGTAATTAATGGAATATTTAGTGAATATTCCATTGGGAATTCTTATAACCAAATCCCATTCAGCCTTGAGATGAGTCCTTTCCAGAGCAATGTTTATTTTTAAAAAAATCACTGGAGACTGGATAGTAACTTCTAAATAGGTGAAAGTATATCCAGCTGCCACAGTCCTTAACTCTTTGGCACCACGTGTTTCATAAATGCCATGTAAACAAAGAAATTGAAGATGAGAGAGTTTTTTCTACCGTATTGTGAATTCAATATTAAAATGTGTAATAAGTGCCTTTGATTCTAGATGGCTTCACTGGCAGTGACAAACTGGCCTAAACCATTGCCATTGATCCCGTGTCTTTCCTGGTCAACAGCCTCTGCAGTCTTCACTACGGTAATTAACAAATTGTAAAATACATTTTTTGTTAATGGATAATAATCAGAAATGTAAGTTAAAAGATTTGGGCTGGCCACAAGGGAGGTGGGATTCCATGTCCTGTGTTGTAATATCTGCTTGTGCTTTCATTGCAATAATTCTGAGGGCTGTCTGGGAACTAAATTACTCTGAAAAAATCAGGAGAGGAATAGGTCAATTTCCTGTGTCTCATTATTTTAGAATGACCTCTGGGTTTTACTTGTGTACTGAATGCTTTTGTTTATCATCTCAGGGTGTGCTGAGTAAGGCAGTGAACTGGAGAGAGCTGGAGAAACAGTATTTTACACAAACTGTGTATGAAGAAGAAATCATTCAAATGCTTGAATATTGTGGAGTAAGTATGGTTTATTTTACCCATCTGCTAATATTTATATGTGCAAATCTAGCAAATAATGCAACTTCTTTTTACTTCCACTAAAAGTAGACAATTGTTAGCTACAACATACTGGCACGTTGTTTCTTTATGCTTTGATAAATTTAGTCTTTGAAGGAAAACCTGAGAAACAAAACTAATATTTTGGTTGTATAACGAGTTTAAAATGTAGCCCTTGCTACAAGTTCTTACTTTGATCACACTTTGTGTAATCTACAACATAAAATGTATTCAATCAAAATTCTGATAAATGCCTTGTTTTTTTTTGTCCTAAGATTCTTTCCTTTGTGATAGTTCTTTTTCTAATACCTCACAGCTGGAGAAAAAGAGCTGGCGTGCAGATGGTTGTTACTTGGGTAGTTGCCATTTTTCAGTCAAATACACTCCAGCAACACTGCTGAAGACAAAATGAGAAGAAGAAACATTTTTCAGAATGTTCAGATTGTGTCTCCCTAGTATTTAAAGACTGTCAATTTTTCAGTCCTAAACATAACATTAGACCTATATTAAGTCACATATGTTCATTTTTCTGTTATTATAATTAGGTCATTTAAGGTTAAATGACTGTAATTACAAATTCAGAGTTTAATATAGAAAGAAAAACAATTGCTTATATCACAAGCTTCTGTATATGTAAGTACCTCCTGCATTTTTTTAAACTGACAGAAAGGTAGAATGAAATTATCGAAAGATTATGATGATCAGGATTTAATTGAATGACCTGCAAGCTGAAAATAGAAGTGAGCAATGCTGGTAGTGTCTTTTTTTATTTATTTTTTTTTTTTTTTAATTCTGAGTTCATCTTAAAAAAAAAAACAACAAAACAACTGATTTAAGGGAGAAACCCTTAATTGTTGTCTTTGTTTAGACGGATTCTTTCAAGATGGGACAAGACTTTGTGAAGAACTTCCCTGACAGTGTGGACAGTCTGGCGGACATGGACATGACTTCTAGAATATTCAGCTTTGAGTCCTTGAATGACACTGTATCTAAGGAATCTGTTCACAGCTTTGCCACAAATAGAAGTGCTCTAAGTGCCTCTTCAGAAAGACTCTTCATGCAAGATGCTCCTAAAATGCAGTGCATAAATCAAACCTTTTCCACCAGTAGCAGCAGCAATAAAGACTTAACCAGCCCACAAGGACACAGAATAAATACAAGGAGAAGGAGTGACACTTTACAGAGAGAATCCTTAATGTTCATGAAGGGAGTAATGGATGAATGTACCCACGTAGCTAACTTCTCAGGTATGTATCTCTGTTGCAATGTGCACTTTGGAAAGCTGAATAAAATACAGTGGGGGGAAAGGTACTTTCTTCATTCTCCAAGTGTAAACCTGCTGGCACCCTTGCTGAAACCATGGAAATATTGTGAGCATTGTTCTGTAGCATCTATTTACTACTCCATTTCCTAACTGTTTTTCTGTTCCTTCTTGATGGCCAAATAATGACAAAGTTAATTATAAATTTGCCTTTCAGTATCCTTGCGAATTTTTCTCCTCTGCCTTGTTGTGGCTTTTTTCAGATACGAGTTAGTGCAAATTTGTATTATGTAAAGGAAGAAAACATCTGTGTGATGGCAGTAACACCTAGGTCTACTTAATCTTAATTAATCTGCTAATATGGTTTTTCAAGCAGAAATCTCATAGTGACTTTGGATAGAAAGTAGCCTGCACAGCCAAGCGCCAAGCTTGAATGATATTGCCAGTAAAAACATTTTGGGGGTCCTTCTGGGCTGGTGCAGGCTGGTAAATACTGTTTCCCAGAACAGGCATAGCATATAGGGGGAGCTGTAGTCCAGCATTCCTTGGCGTTCAGGAATTGCTTCCTCGAGCCGCCTTGAAAGGTTCCGCTGGAGTGGGGGCTCAGAATTCTTTTTGTGGCTGTTCATGGCTTGGCTGTGCATGAACCTGCTGAAGGCATCTCCTACAACGTGCTTTGACTTCACACAGAATTGTCTTTTAGTGTCAAAGCTTTCTTGATACTGAGCCCCCATGCCACTTCATTTCTTAATTATGGCATTTAGTACTCCATTGGTACAAATGTTTAAATTTTATTTAAATGTGAAAAATAAATAAAAGGAAACACACAGGAAAAGGAATCTACACTAGTGTAGATTCTTTCACTGCTAGCCAGAGATCTTTTGTGACAAGTACCAGTGAAGTGCTTTCCTTAAAGCTTTTAAAGTTATTTCAGTAGACAGAAAAAGCCCTGTAAATTTTATTTTATGTCCAGACTTTGTTGTTTATGTAGACTTATCCAGGTATCACTTAGCTAAGCACTGACCCCTCTTGGAACTTTAAAGGATCTGTGATCCTGATGCACTTGTCAAAGTGATAGAGTCCATTTTGTCAATAGTCTCCCAGGTCTCCTCATTCTCTGTGAGACTTTGCATTCCCTGCCAGAGTATCCTTGGAGTGAGGCCAGAGAGGAGCTTCAGAAAATCTGCCTAATGCTCAGATTTCATGGAAGATTGAATGGAAGACTTGAATTTATCTTAGCATTGTATATTCTCTATATACGATTTAGCATGAAAGAAGGAAGGGTTTAAATTATTTGTGACACCCCACTGGCAGATATCATGGCTGGTCACTCTTTAACATATCACATATTTTCTTTTTGAAGGGAGAAGTGTTCTGTGTTCAGCGTAATTTTGGTGCTATTTTTCTCAACATCATATTGGTATTATTCCTGCTAGGAATCTGATTGGTGCAGTTCTGGTTATGAGTAATAAATATGTATAACAATATGTTGTGATTTTTATGTTGCAAGCAAACTATGTAGGAAACAGAAAAGAAAGTGAACATAGTCAGTCCTTTCTGACCTCTTGTATGGAAAGTTGTCTTTTTTCCTCCTTGAGGGGCAAAAATATATGAAACTTCTACTCTGTTGAATTTTATCGTTCTTTTTGCCAATAAAAAGGGATCTCAAAGAACTGACATGAATGCTATAGAGTTTTGTTGATAAGAGGAAAGAGAATTGTCCTGTCAGCTTCACAAGTCTGAGGAATTTCTGCTCTAGGGGTGGGAAGGGTAAGGGTTAGTTTGTTTTTCCACTGATGGCCTCACGACTGTAACATCAAAAACCAGATAAATTCTGCTGGAGACTTTAGAACATGTAATTTTATTAAAGCTTCGAATAATTTAATTTTTTGGTGAAAACAGCATTTTGACAACAGAAATCTCAGCTGTTGTGTTTCTGTTTCTTACCACAGATGAATTCAGTTTTGCTTTGTTTTCCTTTAGTTCCAGTTGACCCAAGTTTAATCATAGTAGTACAAGCCAAGGAAGACGCATACATTCCTCGCACCGGTGTGCGCAGCCTCCAGGAAATCTGGCCGGGGTGTGAAATCAGGTATCTGGATGGAGGTCATGTCAGTGCCTACCTCTTCAAACAAGGACTCTTCAGGTAAGGTGAACAGTAAAGTTTAAAATTAAATTTTAGATTTCATCAAAATGAAAGCTTGACTGGAAATAAGTGGTACTTGCATGAATTTATGCCTTAGTAATATTAGGTGTTGATTTTCCAAAGACAGTTATGTAAATCAGTTTTATGAATGCAGCTCTGTAGTTTTCAAAAAGTTAAATACTTGTGCTCTTAAATTTAAAATACAAGGGATTAGGAAGACTATGCACACCATTTAGGAAGTCTAAGCAACAACAACAAAGAATAGCACTGTATCAGGTCAATGTATGCTAACCAGTAGTTTATTGCTGTTTAAAATGTCAGCCTTACTTTTATGATAGTTGCTCAAAAATTTCAAGCTATGCATGTCTCCGATGTGTTTGAGTGGAAAACTCCTAATCCATCTACATTTCCACTTGCATTAAAGTTGGAAAATAGCCCTACTCATCCTGAAACATAAATGTATTACTAGATTGAAGTGAGAGATCCCAGAAATAAAGGAAGGGGAAAATACCACCTGATACCACATTTTTATTGAACAGTGTTTTGAAATTGTGATGATAGCTTTGTAGATACATTTGTGAATACATGGAAAGATGCCACTTCTATCTGCCCTTTCCCAAATTATAGAAATTCTCTTCTCTTGTTTCAGACAAGCGATTTACGACGCGTTTGACCGCTTCCTCCAGAAATACACCATGTGATCTTTCTAATGCATTCAGACTGATCTCATTTGTAATTCAGCTTACTGGAACTCATGTTTGGAAAACAAGCCTCTTGTAGTGTTGAGCAGATGGTCACTGACTGTTGTAGGTAACAATTACCAGAAGTGGTGAAGTACCAGCATTGCTTTCATTTCAACCCAGTGCCATTCTGACACAGCTGCTTCAGCATTACCTGTGAAAAAATAACAGCAGCATCTGTCAGTGCATGAATGGTTCATGTACTTCATGTCTAATCACATTGTGTGTTCCTTCGATTCTGAATCGTGTCAGTAGAAAACAGTCCAACTAAGTATTGGAAGAATGTAAAATGTGCTGTGGGGCTAAGCTGCTCTCCTGTGCTCTCTTTAGTTTTGGTTTGTTCCAGATACCTCGGTTACCTCTTGCTTCCTCATGGCCTTGCTGTTCCTTATTGTGTTGTACCGTGGCTTTGCCAGCACTCAGCCTCCTGTGTTTGTCACTGCTTTTCTCTTCAGTTATGAATTGAAAAAGAGCCTTAGCAGAAGGCTCAGCACCACATCTTGCAAGGAGAGACTTTGACAATTCAAGGAAAAGTGAGAGAGAGCTGTTTTCATTCAATACGTCCGTGAAGTTTTCCTGCCACTGAATTAAACCGTGCCATTACAGATGGATCATTTAGCAATTCATCAACCAGGTTCACAAAACTGGAATAAGTGAAAATCAAGTGTCTGGTAATTAATTGTTTACATTAAATCAGGATAACATAAGCTTCCAGATTTCTTTTCTTTTTTTGGAATGATAGATGAAATAGAAATATCATCATTTTACTTTCTAAGCACTGGCTGATTCTTAGCAGTTAAACTGACAGCAGATTATATGGTGCTATAAAGACCTGTTGGAAATACTTCAACAGATGTCCTTTCTAAAGTGCACTCAGCACTGATATGCAAAATACACTTGCACTGTATAATTTAAAAGATACATGAGACTAAAGGTTATTGAAACAGTTAGGTTTGCTCCTTGTTTTTCAACACGTGTCTTTTTTAATTGGGTGGAAAATAAACTTGGATTTTGAACACATTTAAGAAAATCCAAAGTGTTGTTTCCTCTTCTGGGATCAAAAATGCCAACAAATTACAGTAGAATAAAAGGTTATCATGTACCAGCTGTCTGGGTATACCTCCACTTTTTTTTTTTTTTTTTTTTTTTTTGTGGTAATCTCCTGTAACATTCTTTTAAAACCAATTTGCAGAGAAGTTGAAAACTGAAACATTTAGGTATTTAGTACAGTCATGACCATGATTACTCTGAAACAAACAGAAAAATCCAGCCATTTCTCAGGATGTGTGACTTCTGCACCTTCCCAATCAAGCACTTTTGATCTCCGTGGTTACTGTAAAGGTTTTCAGTAGGCAGAGTAGGGAGCGAACTAAGCTCAGTTTATATATTCTCTTGAATTTTAGTCAGGTAGACAGAACTAGTAATTGTGAAGAAATCATGGCTCATTTGAAAATCAGGTGTGTTCAGATAAAACTGAAGAGCAACAATTTTGAATAACCCAAATGATGTAACATACAAAATTACTGAACATGCAGAAGATGTTCTAATCTGTTGGGAGTTGCTTCTTTCTAGTGGTTTTTCATCATTTCTTTGCACTGTGTTGGTTTTATATATGGGGAGCAAGTATGAAGTGACTAGCATATTTAAACACCAAATATTTGGAGGGTTGGAAATTAAATGTTAGGAAGTTTACAGATTTTAAAATTGAAGTCTTGACTAGTGTACTAAAAGATCCACAGGGTTTACAAGCATATTCATCAACTAAGAGTGCTTTACCAGAGCACTGTTTGCTGTTCAACAGCTTTTGTAGCTCTCACATTTTAAATGTAATTGTGTGCTTTGTGTCCTGCTTCTGTTGCAGCTATGAGAAAGGGAGATCACTGGTGGCAAGGGAAAGGGCTTGAATAAATGCAAGAGAGAAAAGACAGATTTTGTAAAGGCCAGGAGTAAGCACAAAAAAAAATCAACTCTGCTACAAAGTATAACATGCCAAAGTAAATATTTTCAAAGCGCACAATACTGGGAATTACACAACTGATGGGAACTCTGCATCCTGAGGTTAGTGTCCCGATGGCATTACTAACAAGGTTTAACTTACCAAAAGGGCACAGAAGGAGGTTCAGGCTAATACCATGCCTGCTGTGAGAGTGTCTTTTGGGACAAATGCTACTCCTGGTTCCGAGTGTCTTTTGGGACAAGCAGTGAAAGACTGGTTTCTGACAGGAATAAGGAGTTGCACTTTGCTCTGTAACTGATGTTGTGTTGCCAAATGTGAAAGCCCAGTAAGCATTATTTGAGGAATTTCTCAGGTTAGAATAACAAAAAAAAGGAAAAATTAGCTCAGTGGTCTATTTCTCCCAGTTAGCAGACATAGGGAGCTGGTGTGTGAAGGTGGGAAACTTGCTGTGTACATGTTTTTAACCCTTGGAAAACTGACTTTTTAAATCACATTTTAAGGTTAAATCCTAAGAAAGTATAAATAATCCATTTTGATGTTAAATGAGAATATGGTTTTAATCCAGGAGTTGCATGAGAGAAATACTGTAATAAGGTTTCTTCTGTGTAGCAGGTAAGCCATTCTGTATGTCTTAAATTTATTGTAAAACTGGCCTCAGTAATTTTTTGGTTTAAAATTTTTCTAATAAAAGTCCTAAAAAACATTTAGGTATGAGAGGGGTTTTTTTTCTCTCTTGTTAACAGGTGTTCAAAATGCATCCCACTGCCATCCTGTAATCCTTTGTGTTCCTACCAGAGCTGTAGCACAAGGAGAGCAGGTAATCTACAGGACACGATAAAAGCTTCACACAACAAACACTGGTGCTGCTTTGATGTTTTTCTACATGCCTAGAAACCTAGTAAAGAAAACAAGCTTTTATCAGCTAATTAAGATACCATTGTGATTCCACTTTTACACGTGCCACTGCAGGACACATCTAATAATTGTCAGATGGAGTGTTTTCTATTTTTTTTCCCGAGGCCAATAAAATTGCCCAAACAACTCAAAAGGAACCACTTAGGATTTTTCATTTTGTCTTCTTTTTTTGGCAAGGATAGATAATTTGTGTTTTATTAGTCCAGAAAGTCTGCAGAAAGGAAACACTATGTGAAGAAATGGAGTCTTTCTGCTTTTTCTTACTCCTTACTGCAGTGTCAAATGCCTGTAATGGAGATTCTCTGTGAACAGTAGAAAAGTTAAAATCTTTGGATCCTCGGAATACTATTTTTGCTTGACAGCTACTAACACTTTGAGGCAGGTATTTTTTTTTATTTATCTTAATTGTTTATGTCTTGTGGTTTGTTTGGTTTTTTTTAATGTTGATCTGAATTGCTGTTGGTTGGGCAGGGAAGTTTCTTTATCTCAGGCTGTCAGGTTCTCTGCTAGCTTGGCAGTAATGATAAGTTACACGGTATGGAAAGGAGCTTTGGGGTGGTCTGGAACCATGAAATTGCTCCTGAATTTTTACCCTATACAAGTAAAATGCTGCTATTCCATGCAATCCTGGAATTTGTAGTGTTCCCTGGTAGGCTTGCATGCTTCCACACAAGATAAAACATGAGCATTAAAACATATAGGAATTGATATTCCCTTGGCTTCATTTGGTGTAAATCAGCCCCTTTTCCAAACATGAGCATTTTAAGTACTGTGTTCCCGAAGGAAAGAGTTTTGGGAAACAAGTCTGACTCTCACTGCTACAAAGTAACAAAGTAAAGGAGGATGATACAAGTGGACAAAATGTGAAGGATGAGTCCTAGCAACTGTAAAAGCTTTTTATATCCTCTTTAGTCCCAGTCCATCCAACAAAGTCTGCAGGAACCTCCATCCTATACAGTTAGCAAAGCAAATATGGACAAAAACCTCTCAAGTGCCACGTAACTGATTGACTTTAGTGCTTTTTTGCCCCCCACATAATAACTCCTTAATTAGTTTCCTGCTTTTTTCCTGCTGTGTTTAGGTTCCTGCACTGTAGTATTCCTGAAGTCCCAGCTGGCCTACTCTGCTTCCTTATCTTCTAACACTTGTACGGGGAAAAAGAGGAAACAAGAGGTTAATCCCCTTCTTACCTGTGACGTAGGTAGGGCCTCTTTACTTTCATATCACTCTAACCTCTGCTTAACTTCTGAGTTTGGGAGACCAAGTAAAAGAAATGGAAATTGTTTTAGTGTGACTGATTCTCCTCTTTTCAGGAATCTATGCAATCAGCCCATCCTTGATTAGTAAACATATGGCATCCAAAAAAAATCCAAGTTCTTGGTATCAGAGAAAAATGCCTCTAAGGGTTGGAAGATTTGCTGTAATTTTAATCTTTCTATCTTTTTTAGTCTTTCTTGAGATAAATTTTAAAAGAAAATACGTGTCACTTAAGGTACAAAAATTGCTTAGAAGCAGGAGTGATGGTTTTCTCTATTTATGAAAATTCCTCTACTGTTTGGAGCTGAAATCTGCAATTACAGGAATGTGCATTAACACATCTATGTGGTTTGCTCCTTGTCACATAACAACTGTAGCAGATGTTTTAATTTCAAGCCTTTACCACAGCAGGTCATTAATTTCCAAATATCTTGAACAAAGCAGCAGGCACCTGGGGTTTGCTTTGAGGTAGGCCTGGACTTCCACCAGGTGATCTGATCTGCTACTACTGGACACATAGTTCCAGAATAATCCCAAAAGTGTTTCAGTGCCTGAAGTGTCAGCTATGGTGGGAATTTGCTGAGTTTTTGGTTGATTTTCAGTGGATTTTTTTTTTTCTGATGAAGGGGTATAACTCCACAGGATCTCATTAGAGCAGAGAACAACATTACCCCAAACAGAACATATTTTATTGCTGCAAAACTCAGGAAAATTGTTTATTTGTGACACTACTTCAAAAATATTTGACTAGTTTTATAGAAGCCTATTTGGGAATTTGCTTAGTTCATTAATGAAGTGTTTGCGTTATTTTTTGGAAGATCTTTTATAAGACAGGGAGTAAAACACGGTTGAGAGATGAATGAAAGAAATGGGAGAGGAGCAGGTGTCTTAAGTGTAATCAAGGAGAATTGTGGGAGCACTAGGAGCTGGCAAAGAGGGAAAGGAGTGATTAATGTCGTGCTGTGGTGGCTTTCCTCATCCTGTGACCGTAGTGCTTGTGGGATAACGCAGTGGCAGGAGTGTGGGTATAACCAGTGAGCGTGGAATGGGTGCACGTGCTACTGAGAGGTGATTTTTCTGGAGGATTTTTGGCAGAGGAGAGATGGTGTGATGGCAGAAGTACCTGTCTGTTGGAATGCTTAAACGATACGGGATTCCCTCGCTGCTGGGGCCTCGAGTATGTTCTCACGAGCCTGTTGAACATGTTCTCCAGGCTCTGCCCCGGCGAGCCCCCTTCGCACCAACGAGACGCTCTCATCCTTCTGCTTACCATATCCAGACCGCCGTGCAGGTGCGGGCGAGGCCTGCACAGCCGAAATGTCCGAACGGGCCTGGAAAGCCTCCCGGCCGCGTGAGGTCACGGCGCACGGGAGAGCCCCGGGTCCCTCCCCCGCGCGGGCGGGGCCGGGGCGGCCGAGGCAGCGCGCCCGGAGCGCCGCCCGTCCCTCCGCAGGCGGCGGCGGCCCCGG
>WAAE01010390.1:12076-67170 GCA_013400495.1 Nicator chloris
GGGGGGCGCTGGCAGCGGCTCCGGGGCGGGGCGGCGAGGAGAGGAGGCGGGTTCCCCTTCCCCCGCCGCGGGCTCCTCGCCTCGGCCGCCCCGGCTGCGGCCCCTCCGGCGGGCGCACGGCCGGGCATGTCCGCGGCGCAGGTGTCGGAGCGGCCGGGCTGGGGGGCGGCCCAGGAGCCCCGGCAGCCCGAGACCGGCTCGCCCCGCGGGGAGGAGGTGGCGGAGGAGGGCGGCCGAAGCAGGGAAGCCCCGGCGCCCAAGGAGAACGCGTGGACGCGGCGCAGAGCCCGGCGGGACAGCCCTTCCCCGCCCGCGGGGCCGGACGGGCGCCTCGGACCGCAGGAACCAGGTGCGGGGCCGGGAGCGTGTGCGCGGCGCCCTGATGGCATCGGGGTGGTTTTGGGTTTTTTTTGTTGGGTTTTGTTGTTGTTGTGTTTTTGGTTTGGGGTTGTTTTTTTGTTTGTTTTATTTTTCTTTTCTTTTCTTTTCTTTTTTTTTTTTTTAAGAAGGAAAAACGCATGTATGTCGGCGGCCGCGGCGCCGGGCCCGTGCGCGGCGCGGCGGGAGCCGGGCCGGGCGCGCTGGGTTTGACATACATGGGCACAGGAGGGAGCGCTCGGGGCGGGGGACACGGCCCGGGACAGGAGCGCCGGGCTGGCTGCAGGTTCCGGGGCTTGCGAGTGGCCACCAAGCCCGGCGGTGACCTCCGGCCGGCCCCTGGCGCTCGCAGAGAGGGCTGCTCGCCCACTCGTCTCGTTTAGCCTCCCTTAGAAGTGCCGTTTTGCCGCAGCTCTTTTTTGGTTAATTATGTAGCAAAGCCCTCGGAACGATCCGTTACTTTGGTTTGGTTTCCAGAATGGGGTTGCGGAGAGTCTAAGCACTGAGAAAAGCACACGGTTCGCTCGCTGTTGGGATTTGGTCTGTTTACATAGGAAGAGATGGGGGGGAGAATAGCCACGGGATAATTTCCTGGCCTTAAATCACTACATGTAAGATAAAGCTGCTTTATAGGCATCACAGTGACTGAACGGGCGTATGGTTTTACTGAGCTGGTCGTCAAGGACCTAACTTGGGATTGCCAGGCTTTATGCTTAGGCTAGCAAAGAGTTCCTAGAAGTTTGCAGCTTCTTGGAGTATTGTTCTTGGCTGCAAGTAAACTGCTGACCTCAAAATAAATACTTCAACCAGTGCTTCCCGAGAATTTCAATCTCAGCACTTGCTCCCGAGGGCACCTGACAAACCTTTTTTTGTGATCTCACAGTCTCTTTTATCCTTGAATTAAACATGTACTTCCTTGACAAAGAGAAATATATAATTTACGGTTTCAAGTACACAGGTCATACAAACGGAGACCATGTTCCAGACCGCAAAATCTCTACTTGGCTGAAGAGCAGAACTTTTGGCAGCATCTGTGCCCATCTTTATTATCTGGACTGTTTTGTTTATGTGTACTGACGCGCTCCTAAGTACCTGTTTGTGCCGAGCTTCCAAAATCCGGCTGGCTGGGCAGTAGCTTGTGGTGTGCTTCATGCATGAAAGGGGACTTGTCACTCCGTTGCCTTGCTGTGGCAGGAATAACGACAGTGCTGCATCAGAAGCACTGGGAAAGCTGCTTTTGTCGCGTTAGCACCTTGTGTGCTTCACCTCTGGAAAGTTTGCTTTTCCAGCAAAGATAAAGCACACAAATAGTTGTGGAAGGAAGGAGGAGGCAGGAAGCAGTGCATTCATACACTGTGCACAATGCTTCATTTCATGATTTTGGAGAGCTTTATGTTGTTTTTCTCCTGCAAGAAGTTGTGCTTGCCATTCATGGAATTAATAATTAAGCTGAGGAGTTGTACTAGAACATAATTTTCAGTGTACTGGTGTATAACTGAGCAAATAAGGGAGTCAGCGTTGCTGGCAGTGGCACTGGTGAAGAACATATACCATGGTGTGTGTTTTGGTTTGGCCACCACCAGAAGCACCGTGAGGAAGCCACCATTCTTACCCTTGTAAAAGGCAAAGCAGCTGATCCTTCCTGGCGGCTTGAAGGAAGAAATTGCCATGTGCCTTCACCCGCAACAAGGGATGTATTTTGAAGAAACTAATTGCATGTTGGCAAAGCAAAATCTGTCACACTAGGCCCTTATGAATGTTGTAGTATGGAAATTAGTCATGTGAAATAATAAGGGGATGAGCAGAAATACTACTGGGATGGAATGTAGAACCATCTGTAAAGAGGATAATAAAATGTAAAAGCATCTCACATCAAAGCAGTGACTGGATCCTGTTAGACTTGTTGATCCTGGCGTAATTTGTTAAAAGTTTCCTGAGACGTGCACCTACGGTATGTTCAGTGATAGTTACAGACTTGAGAAAATTGACTCCAGCCTGTCATCTTTGGACTTTCAATTTATCATGGGATTGGTTTGTGATAGAGGCAGACCTGGCTCTTGTTACTGAAACAAACTGTTAATGTCACCTGATACTACCAGGAAAATGTAAAATTTTGGCAGAGGAATTCAGTCCAAGCGTTGTTACTACAACTGATTATATTTTTGTCTCAGGTACCTTAGTAAGTTTTAGTCACTACAGTAAACCAAACACCCAATGCAAACATATCTGAACTTTTCATGGTGTGTTCATTACCACAGTTCACTGTTTCTGACCACCAAGCGTTTCATTAAATTTTGCTTTTAAGCAGAATAATTTCAGAATTACTTCAAAAGCTACTTTTACATCCTCATCTGCTTTTAATTTGTGTGGAAAGGCTCATATCAGGTATAAAATTACTAGTGAAATTAATAGGCTTGTCTCTAGCTCAGGAAGAATTGTTTCCCTGAGAGAATGGTTAAGATTTGAAACACACTGCCTAGGGAGGTGTGGAGTGTCAGTCCCTGGAGGGCTTCAAGAGATCACTCGGTGCCAGGGTTTTGTTGCCAAGGTGATGTTTGGTCAAAGGTTGGACTCGATGATCTTGGAGATCTTTTCCAACCTTAGTGATTCCATGATTCAAATCCTGGTGATCGTGGTCAGAGAGAATGAGCTTTAGCAGAAGCTGCCAAGTGATGGAAGATGCTTCTGTGATATGCCTCCCTCCCCAAGCCAGTGCATTGCAGTAAGTCCTCAGTTATTTAGGTTGAATCTGTGAGTTTCCTATCCTCCACATAAATAATTCACCAAGAATTGAGTGGTTGAAATAATTTTATTTCCAAAGTTCTCCCACCTCTTCGTTCGATGAAACCTTTGGCACTGCCCTTTTTGTGAGTTTGCAGACAGGGCATCTGAATGACAAGTTCTCAAGTCTTCCTGTGATTTGTATAGCTGATGTGGGTCTCTAATGATTTATTAGATGTTTATTTAAGAATTGTTCTTGAAATTAATGAAAATATTCAGTGAAGCAAAATACTTGTGCTGCTGAAGTGGTTGAAGTGGGTCTGCCTACTAGCGTGTGCTCGAATGATGTAGCTAATTAAAATAAGTGTACACTTAATTCTTTTATTTTGTGCTTATTGTGTTTATTCCTGGGCATCAAAGAACACATTTTAGCTGTTTGATATTTTGGTAACAGAACCATTTCACTGTGGTGTTGTTGTATAAATCAATTTGCTTTAGTCTGATAGCAAAACAGGTTGTAAAGGTACAGTTTAGTCAAGATACACTGTGTTGCTAGGAGTAGCAAACCTTAGATGAGTAAATTCATAAATTACCTGTTTATCAGATTTTTGGGGTGTATTTAAGGCAGGTGTTCTCATTAGTTCTTGTGAATTCACGGACTGTTTTAATAGCATAGTCTAAAAATTATTCAAGCATTATCAGAGGTTTCAGCATTGACAATTTCCCCAACCCTAAAGGGATTAAAAACATTATCCTTACAAAGCTGCTACCTGTATTTTAATTGTGCATAACAGCATGCGTTGGTTTTTATACTGTGCATAACAGTATGGTTGTTTTTTGTCTGGGGTTTTTGTTTCTGAACTGGAGACCTGTTATGAAACTGAAACCCACCTCTGTGTGCTATGGCATGTGTTACATTTAACTGTGAAAACTTTGGTAGAAACTGAGCCACAGGTTGCAGTTTTCTATGAAGAAGCTAAGGAAACATTTAAATGAGAAATTAAATATAAGGAAAAGAAATAGCATCATGGTGAATCAATCATGTATTGTGGATTCCTTCCTCCAGTGCTTGTTGTTTTGAAAAATTGGTGGGTTTTGAACATAAATAGGTGGAAGGGTGCAGGTGTCGTAACTCACTGCCTTGGTTAATTGTTCAAATAGTGTGGAGATCAACAAATCTAATGTAGTTTTTGCTATAAAATGCTAGAACTCTTGTAGAGCAGAATGTTAGGATAGTAATTCGGATTATTTTTTATTGTTTTGCAGAATCTCTGGTCCAAGTCCATGCTCTAGATTTAAATTAATTATATTCCCCAAGGGACAATTTTTGTTACTTTTGCAATACTTCATCTGTTAAAACAATAGATTTAAGCATAGCTTACCTTGTTTAAAAATGGAATATGCTGTCAAGTTTCAAACTGAGCATTGGAAGGAAAATATTGTACAAGTTCAACACACAGGCTCCAATTAAGTTTTGAAGAGCTGGGTGATTTTATCTGCTCCTTGAAGCACTTCTGTTATTTATGTGATGCTGTTCCTTCACAAAAGGGAACACATGTGCAGTCCAAGTAAAAATAAAACCTGAATATTGTCTAGAAAGACTCACAGCCTAAACAATGTTTGTATCAAAACTTAGAATGCATTCCAACTATATTAATGGACTTTGCTTTCAGAAGAAATTGGCAATATCATCCCTCCCTTTCCATCAGAAAACATTTTCTCACTATTTATTTGCAGAGCTTCAAACCATCCTTTCTGAAGTCCTATTATTTGTGATCCTATTGTGATTGTGATCAGGGGTGTTTTGGTGAGAGATCTTATGTACAAACTTTGCTCCTCAGCCATCCAGTCTGCTTTTCCTTCTCTTTTGCCATTGTCCCGGAGGATTGCTGCAGTTTTGGTGGTTCTGAAATTCATCTTTCATTTTTCAGACTTGTTGCTCCATTTATCTTGACAATGCTGCTGCACATGGTGTGTTTGTACAGCCTTGTCTTTCTACAGGAAGCACCTCCTGTTAGGATGTGGTGTGTTAGGAAACTTGGAAGAACCATAATAAAGATGGCTTTGGAGGCTGATTTCTGTTTTCATGTGAATGCCATCTCGACTGCATGGAGTTCAGTGATTGAAAGATGATCATTGGCAATTCAACTGCCTCATCCTTGAGGCAGTTGAAATTCATACGTTATGTATTTCTCCCACACCCTCAAAACTCTGAAACCCAGTGAGTGAAATCATTGAAGATCAGGGAATTCTTTTATTGACACAGCATGCCACTAATGAGCGGGTTCCTTGTAGCGTATCACAGAATAAACCATTTTAATGCAGTTGTGTTGGAATTAACAAGTGAAATAGTTTGTTTGGAAGGCCTTGTTGAGTTCTGCTGAAACTAAAGATGCCATTTCGGGGTACCCAACACTATTATGGGATGTTGAAACCAAATGCCAGAGTGATGTTGCGCAGAGGGCTTTTATCTGAACACGTGTTTTGCCTGAACAGTGGCTCTAGGCCTGTTCATGACAACAGAACAGGGGTGACCTGGGTAAAACCTTTCAGTGATCTCATGTTATGTTCTTTTACTCTCCCACCCTCCTTCTTGTTTTTCCTTCCCCTTTATCTTCCCTTTCATGCTTCACACTGAAGTCCAGCTCCGACGTGATAAGCCCCAGAAAGCCAGCCAGGAAAGACCTGTTAAATTTGGTTTTGAGCATGGCTCTTGTGGGAGGACAAGGAAGTTTGTGGAGGTGTTGCCAGGTAGGGAAGTACAGGGTGAGATGAGATCTCAAGCCCTTTGGGTTCCAAAAGGGCATCATCGACCAGGCGCTGCGTTGCCCAATGTTTTCTTTTTGTTTAGCTTCCAAATGCATCTTCCAAGCCTTGGATTACTCCATTCAGATAAGAGAGATTCCTTAAAACGAGTTGGGTCTCATTCTGCTCGATTCAGACAGCCTCTCCTGCCATTTGGAATAAATTACATCCCATGACTAAGATAGTGCAGCAACAACGAGTCTTGCACTTGTGAGTGCCTCGCTACGCCCTGCTGACACAGAGAGCAGAAGTTCTGGCAGAACAGTCCTTCAGCAGCAATTTAAGTAAAAGTGCTGTGAGATGGAAAAAGGGCTTCAGTCAGGTAATTGGACAGAGACGTGTGTGTTTACAGCCACGCCGTGGCCACTCAGTTTACCTGCACGGGTAATTGGCAGTTCTCTTGGGGAGAATTACAAATTTGTTTGCTGCTCCACCCTTGCAGTCGTTTGTCTTGTTTTGTAAAAGGGCAATTAGTTTACTACTGAGTGGCAAGTGAAAATTAGGGTTACACAGTCACTGTGTGTTTCTTAAAGCTCTCAGTCTGAAGTTAATTGAGATGTGTGTTTTGTCTTTGTTGTAAAAAGCAGATCTGTAGGAGAGGCAAAAACCTGCTGGCAAATGGTGGTCAGGATTCACTGGATTCGTGTCTAGTGAGATGTCCAAGTTGTATAAAGCATGTGCATGGAATTCCTAATTTATATGGCTATAAATGATATTCAAATCTAGGCTGGAATGTGGAGTGAGCATTAGTTTGTGCTTCTAACGTTCGCTGTGTATTCCAGGAAGCAGACAGAGAGGCTTTCCAGAGGCACTTGGGCACAAGGGTGGGGTTCCCAGTGTGGAGCCCTGATAAGGGAGATTAGTCACTGGATGTGAAAGAGATAAGGGCTGAGGAGGTGATGTTATCCCCGTATAAAATAATCCACTTGTGATTTCAGACACGTTCAGTGTTTCAAGCTTGTCTTGCAATAAAACCCTGAATAAGGAGCTTCAAGGAATGGTTGTGACTCCCATCTGTAGGGGAAGACATGCACTGAGAGAACCAGGGCTTAACAGAAGAAATGAAGAGATGGTTTCCTCTTGCTCAGGAGATCAGATGGGATCATTATGATAATGTTGAGGCTTTAACTAAGTAGTATTTTTCTCTTTTCATATTTTCCTTTTTGTGTTTGTTTTGTTTTTTGTTTTTTACTTCGGCTTGATTTTGAGCTATATGGCTAAACTATTTGGCATCTGAGTAATTACATATGAAAGAAAATTACTAGGAATTTGGGAATATATAAAGGTTTTTTTTTCCTTGCTTGCACAGTTATAGATTTCATAAATTCTGCCTTATAAATATATCTCTTAATAGGAGAACTTATTAAATGAGTATCAGGGGTTTTCTTTGCCACTTGTTAGGTTAAAATACCAGCATTTTGACATAGCCTTGACCTTCTTGGTTGAAAAAAAACCTTAAATATGGAGTAAGGCAGCATCTTGTACACTGGTTTGCAGGAGGATTTACACTTATTATGAATGTGAGTTTTCAGTGTCATGTACTATTAGTGACTTTATTCACTAAAAGAAAGTTAATTGACTTTGATATCAAGCCCTCAGAAGCACTGTGGTGTAGCATGATAGAGCGTGGCAGATTTGTTAACATACACCTGCCTTACTCATTTAAAGTGCAGCCTAATTCTTCACACGAAAATGTTTTTCTTCCTTTTCAGAACTACAAAATTCCACTAAAGTGATAAAAGCGGGGAAACCCAGGACAAGAAAAAGCAGCAAGGTTTGTGTTTTTGCCTGTAAATATTCACTATGATAAAGAGCTGATACTGCTCTAATAAAAAAAAAATAGAAGGTATTTTGGAGTTCCAACCACAAGTGTTGTGTTATGCCTTGGTAATAGACAATTTTGAACACAGAGACAAATTTTTAAAAAAGGGAAATAAAAACTAGGAGAGTTGCTAAATTGGTGTATGCACAAGTGAGAAACAAAGGCATTTTTGTTTAGAAGATCAGTGGGATTGCATAAAACTG
The DNA here is from genome assembly GCA_013400495.1 of Nicator chloris. Taxonomy (NCBI): domain Eukaryota; kingdom Metazoa; phylum Chordata; class Aves; order Passeriformes; family Pycnonotidae; genus Nicator; species Nicator chloris. The sequence continues at coordinate 20,006 of WAAE01010390.1, forward strand.
TGAAGGGGCTGCAAAGAAACAGCATCACTTGAGCACAAGTGATTGGTTTTGGAAATCCTGTTTGTGTCTTATGTGATGAGTGTTCTTTACATGCATCAAATCACCATTACAACCGCAGGAGACACAGAGTCCTTTTACTGAAACATTAAGTTCCTAAAATTTTGTACAGCCACCCCTTTTTAGGCTGCTTAATAGCTGTCAAGGTTTTCCAAAAACTAAAAGCCTTGAGCACTAGATGCCTTTAAATCACATATGTGTAAGACAACATTTAATCCGACCATTGTTTGATGTGAGCTCAAAACTCTTGCAAAAGTTGTGTGTTTGTTTTCTGTTGTATTTCTTCTTTTTTTTTAAAAGATGCTGCCTTTAACAGCTCTGCTCCAGGGGGTAGTCTGGCTCTCTGAGCCATGACTGACATCTTTCCTGTGTTAAAAAGGGCTAAATCAAGGAAGGAATATAAACTGTTTGTCACCTTTGCAGGCCGATGATTTGGGTGATATCGCAAGCTGGCCGACCCCGAGCGAAATAGCAAACAATGAAGTAAGTGTCCTTTGTAATCCTCAGAATCTATTTTTTTTTTTTAAACCATGTTGGTTTATCTGTTTGATACTTTTCCCCCCCAGAATGTGCTTTGGGTGTTGTAGGGTTTCAGTAGAAGTTTTTGTCAGTAATTCAGGATACTGGTGTGTGCTTAACTGTCTGCGCTGGTACTGGAATTTGTTAGTGGTGTGCCACAGACTTGTACATTAAATTGTGCCTTATCTTTTAACTCCACTGTTTAAAAGGTTTCATTTACCTTTTCTGCTGTTTTCATCTGTTTATGCACAGATGAGAAGGCCTTTGGAGTTGTGAACATGCTGCCCTCTCTTGTGGCTCAGAGTGCTTTATGCCCGTTGCCTGAACACAATTTAGTTATCTTATTCCTCTGATATATTTTTCCCCTTCTGGGTTTTAAGTTAACTCCTATTCTGTCAAATTATCTTCCTTTCTCTTTGTGTTAAGTGTTAATCTCAAGTGTTAAGGACATAATGTGTTTTAGACCTCTCTGATGCTATTTGAAACAGGAAGAGAGCACAGATTATTGCAAATGGTGAGGTGCCGTTTCACTGTGCTGTAGCTCTGCAGCAGCATCCCTGTGGTGCTTTTACTGTGTTCAACTTTTTTTTGCAACATTTGGGTCCAACAACATGCATTTTGTAACTGAAAGTGTCCAAATTCATGCCTGTTAAACAAAATAACATTTGGTTTGTGCTTGAACTTAGTTTATTTGTCTAGGGGAAGGCTTTGTGTTCAGATTATAGCACCGTACTGCAGTATCTACTGTATGTATTCCAGCAGGTTCAAAGCTGTCTCCACAACATAGGAAAATTCTTTCTCTTTAGCAGAAATGTATGCAAAACTTCCCATTTTGCAGGTAAAAATTATATCTGATCATAAAATGATTTGGGTTGGAAGGGACCTTTAAGGGTCTTCTAGTCTCGTCCCTCCAGCCCAAGTGCAAGGAACATCTTCCACTTGATCAAGTGAGCTTCATCCAGCATGGCCTTGAATGCTTCCCAGGATGTCCCAGGACATCCAAGCACCTCTCTGGGCAACCTGTGCCACTGTTTCACCACTCTCATCGTGCCAAATTTCTTCCTGTACCTTGTCTGAAACTTTTATTTCAAAGCCATTCCCCCTTGTCCTATTGCTACAGGCCCTGCTAAAAAGTCTGCCCCCCTTTCGTGATCCCTCTTTAAGCACTGAAAGGCCATGAGAAGGTCTCCCTGAAGCCTTCTTTCCTCCAGGCTGAACAATCCCAGCTCTCAGATTGTCTTCATTGGAGAGCTGCTCCAACTCCCTCATCATCCTTGCCCTCCCCTGGACTCCCTCCAGCAGGTCCATATTTTCATGCTGAGGACCCCAAAGCTGGAGGCAGCACTGCACGTGGGGTCTCAGCAGAGTGGGGCAGAGGGGCAGAATCCCCTCCTTTCCTCACAGTATTCTGTGAGCCCAGCTTTTTAAAGGTAATAAATCTGAACAGTAGATACTAGTGAGAATATTTCTTTCTTTCCTATAAAGTAAATTTTCATGTCTGAAGTCATGATTGTTGTGCACACTGCCGTTTTACATCTTCTGTTAAAAACCAAAAACTTTCTTAATCTAAAAATTCATTTTATGCTCTTGCCATGTTAGCAGAAAATAGAACTATTTAAAAATAGACTTTACAAAACACGACAATTCTTAAAGGTCACCCTGTTGAAGAGGCTGAGAACAGGTAATAAAAAAGGAATTTTAATAGCTAAAGGAAATGTGCACCTCCTGCTATCAGCAGCTGTACTGCCAGAAATAATTACCTGTGTCTCTTACAGTGTAAGACTGTAAGTCATAGTAAGAAGCCAACAAATAGAAGAGAAAAGGAGGAGAAATCTGATCAAAAAAGCAATAATGGAATCAAGGACAACCCGGAGGCAAAGCCAAATGGTCCTGCAGATAACACTAGTGAGGATGAAGCTCAAACTAATAACCAAAGGAAAAAAGGTGAGTTTAGGCACTGTGTGTAATGCAGCAATGCTCTGTTGATACAGCTACATCGATTCCAGTTGAGTGACTGGATAAAACTTCTCATGATTTGCATTTGCTGGATGAATACAGAAGATATTGCTGTGTGCATGGAAGCCTCAGCCAGGCTGCTTCCCCCAAGGTTTGGAGCATTCTGTTCAGTCAAGTAGGAAGTCTGGGGGCAAAGCAGCTCTTGCCTTGTTGGTGGGCCTTGGAGCTCTGAGGGTTTCTGGGAGATTTTGTCAGATTTTGTCATGGCTGTACAAGCCATTGCTGTCTCTGATCTCCTTTCCCTCCATAGGTAGCACTGTGTTAATTTCACTTAATACTTACATGTGTGTGTGTTACTGCATGTACACCAGCACTTCCATTTTCATGCTCTACCGTTAGCTTGCACATTGGGGTGATCATTTGGAAACTGAGCCAGGTTATTTGCTTCCTTTTGATATAATCTGTTACACTAAAAATGGGAAGCAAATCTGTATGTCATTTGGTCAGGGGATTGGAATAGGCTGGAGAAACAGCAGAAAGATTTTCAAGATCAGCTGCTTTTTTGTCTTGCTTCCTTGCTGGTGTTTTTCCAGATCCTAAAGACCTTTGCTGTTCAGGTTTATTAATCTTCCTATATACACGTATATATTAAAAAAACCTCAACAGCTTTTAATTTTTTCAGTCTAAGTGGAAATCTAAAGCAAAGCATTCCACAGATAAAGTGTTTTTCTTTCCCCCCCAGTGCAGAGAAGACATTTAATGTACTTGCTTCTATTTCTTAGCCACAAAAGAATGGAGCCCACAATACCAATCAGTATTCTAGTTAAATAAATTGTTAGTGGATACTTGAGGCCAGCCTGCAAATAAAACAAAATAAAACTCTGCTTGTAATTTTTGGTGCATGTGAATGAAGTTTGAATATCTTCAGGTGAAAGTACAGTACCACAGCTAAATTCTCAGGAAAAATTGTATGATTTGTGATTGAAATCTTTATTGTGGTGGTTAATTTTATATGTTATTTTTTTTACCTCAAAGTTTCATATACAAGTTGTGAAATTGTATGGCAAGGAATTTACTGTCTGTATTTAACACTGACATGGCTGTAAATTCTTGATCATGGAGCATCTAAAAAGCCATTAAATAAAATGTTTATTTCTTATATTTGAAGCTTAAGTGAGGTTACATTTCAGTTTCCAAAGTTCTTGTTTACTGCATTTATTATTGAGTCATTTGTAATATCTTAAAATGTCAATGTTAAGCTTCTCCCGCTTTTTAAAATTTGAAATGAACTGTTGCTAGTTTTACAAGGAAAAGTCTATGGAGTCTTTTCAGGAGCTGAAACCTCAAGTGTTAGTATAATTAAGAGTAATACATTAACTTTTCAAGGTAACAAGCAGAAGTGGGTGCCGCTTCACTTGGACGATGTGAGGTCAGACAGCCAAGACAGAGCAGGCTCTCGAACGAGCTCCAGATTTGTGCTGGAAACAAACAAGTTAATACCTCATAACAACAGAAGGAATGAGGCAAGAAGTAAGTAGTTCTCAGTCTCTGGGTCTTGCTGTTGGTGGCACATGAAGTGTCATATCACGTGAGCTGGCAGTTTATGTCGAAACGTAGCTCTGCCTGTAGTAGGTAAAACCTGGTGTTTATAGTTGCCAGTGACCAGCAGCAGATGTATTCCTCTGCATGGCACCCTATGCAATCTTGTCCCACAATTTTACAATGCAGAAAGTCTGGGAAAAGCCTCAGAAGGTGTCTGCTCAGTCCTGCTCTGCTGCTATTCCCACAGCTTGTTGCTACCAGAGCGGTTGCTTGTGGAGCTACACTTTGAACTCTGCTTTGGCAGTTCTACTGATGTTGTTTTTTCCTTTGAGCTGGACCAGTTCCCTCAGCTCCCTGACCTATTTCTCAGCACAGCTATGCACAAAGCCGTACTAACACCACAATTGGTGCTGCTTCTGGTCCTCAGGTGTTGTGAACACAGCTGGTTAGGTGGCAGAAATCTTAGGCTGAGTGAAAGTTGGTTGGTTGAAGTTTTAAAATTGCAATATACATTCACAGCTTGAATGTTTGTTCATGATAATAAGTGCTGGATGCTGCTGACATGGAATTTATGAAGTAATTTTAGGAACATGGATGTAGGAGTTTGAGCTTGGATGTCTGAAGGATGGATAGGGGTGGGGGGAGAATTTTTACCAGTTATCACTTCCTTCAGCAGTTTTTTCTTAGGATGGTCAAATGACTGAGAACCACACACATACATATTATATTCTCTGTAAATTCAGAGTCTTATTTGACAGGACTTGAGTGTATGAGCATTCATGTGTAGGGTTCACTAAAAATCATTGCTAAACCAAGATTTCAATTTTTAATACATATCTTGAGTCAGTCTTTTGTTAAATTTAGCAGCTCTCAATTTGATCCAGTAGGGGTTGTATCCCCAGGCATTCCTGTGGCAAAGTGGTTTCCCTGGCATCTGAAAGACTATCCAATTACAACCTAGGGAAACTTCCAGCAAAGGTGACTGAACATGGAAGTCTCTGTGAGTGTTTGGAAAAGAGGAAGAAAATGAAACCCTCTCTCATACAACTCCTCTCACGAGTGGAGTGGGAATTACACCTGTCCCTGAGTTTTGGGCCGCATGAAGCCAAGGTCCCTGGGGACTGGTTTGGACAGTTGCTGTTCAATGGGCAGAGTCAGGGGAGTGGTTGGCAGCTGCTGCCAGGGCCAGAAGGGAGATTCCAGAGAGCCACTGCTGTGGGATCCTCTCATCAAGGGCTGGGCAAAGGGATCCAGTGCTCCCTCAGCACATTTGCAGATGACCCCAAGCTGAGTGCTGCAGTTGACATGTCTGAAGGACAGGATGCCACCCAGAGGGACCTGGGCAAGCTTGGGAACCAGCTCATGGGAACCTCATGAGGTTTAACAAGACCAAGTGCTGGTGCTGCCCTTGGATGAGGACAGTCCCTGGTGTCACATCCCTGCTGGGGATGAGCAGATGGAGAGCAGCCCTGCCCAGAAGGCCTTGGGGGTGCTGGTGGAGCAGAGGCTGGACATGACGCAGTCATGAGCACTCACAGCCCAGAGAGCCAAACGTGTCCTGAGCTCATCCAGAGCCCCCGTGGGCAGCAGGGGAGGGAGGGGATTCTGCCCCTCTGCTCTGCTCTGGTGAGACCCACCTGCAGGGCTGTATCAGCTCTGGGGTCCCAGCACAGGGAGGACATGGAGCTGCTGGAGCAAGTCCAGAGGAGGATGATCAGAGGGATGGAGCACCTCTCCTGTGAGGAAAGGCTGGGAGAACTGGGTTTGTTCACCCTGAAAAAGCAAAGGCTTTGGGGTGACCTAATCGTGGCCTTCAGTACCTGAAGGGAGCCTGCAAGGTGCACAGAGGCTATTTAAAAGGGCATGGAATGACAGGATGAGGGGGAATGGTTTTAAAATGAAAGCAAGTAGGTTTAGATTAGATATTAGGAAAAAAAAAATACTGTTGGGGGGGTGAGGCCCTGGCACAAGTCACCCAGAGAAGCTGTGGATGCCCCATCCCTGGAAGTGTTCAAGGGCAGGTTAAATGAAGCTCTGAGCAACCTGGTCTAGTGGAAGGTGTCCCTGCCCATGACAGGTGGGGTTGGAACTGGATGGTCTTTAAGAGTCCTTCCATCCCAAGCCATTCTGCATTCTGTGATTCCCATCTCACTCCAGTGTAGCAGGGCATTTCCACACTCAAACAAATGTTTGTATATAAGGAAAAAGGGTTTCAGTTTCACCTTAGAACTAAAAAGGAAAAAACCCTAGAAACTTCTTTGCTCTCCTGACAGTAATTGGCTCAAGGCCAAGACAAAAATACTGATAGGTCTCTTTACCTGTTCCTCAGAAAAATCCTATCCTCTGTTTGGCAGTTTGCCAAGAATCCCACCTAAATTGTTCAGTACTTATAGGAGAGCACAGAACCTCTTTGGGCTTTTCAGAGTGTCCTAGCTGCAGCAAAGAGTCCATTTGCACCATGCTCGGCTTTTGTTTTAGTTTCTGTATTGTTTATTATTTTCTATTTTTATTAAAACCTTTTTGCTTTTTCAAACACTTCTGATCAGCCATCTCGCAATTATTTTTAAGCCTTTCTGAAAAGTGCAGGACACCCTCAGATGGATACACCTACAGGTGTCTCATTCCATTCTGGACTCGTGTAAATATGTATCACTCCAGTAGTGGTGGGAGTTGTCCCCAGGAGGAGGCTGAATTGTCATGATCATTCCTTCCTGCCCTGAGCTGATCATAGGCACTGTGACCTCTGAGCTGCCACCAGGCTGTCCAGTTGCTTCAGAAGCAGTTGGGTTTGACTGCCAGTCCATGGATTACCTCCTTGCTGCTGACCCCTCCTGCCTGACACCCTCTGGCAGGGCTGGCAGACCTTTCCCACTCTTCTCCTGCAGCTTCAGCTCTGACCACCTCGGCATGGCCAAGGCTGTGGAGCGCCTGGGCTCAGGCTGAGAGCTCTGGTGGCACGAGCAGGCACGGGGATGTTTCACTGTGATTGCAGGTATTTTGTGGTGGTTTGTGGTTTTTTTTCTCTTCCAGATTGGCGCCGTGACAGGGAAAAGAGAGACGACCACGACGAGGTGTGCAGCGTGAGGAGTGAGGGTGGCAGCAGCCGAGGCTTCTCCAGAGGCAGAGGAAGGGGCAGAAGCAGAGGAAGAGGACGAGGCAGAGGAAACCCCAGCAGTATGCAAAGAAACGGATGCTTGGCAAAAAAAAATTCAAAACTGTGGTTATAATGTTGTTGTTTCCAGTTTCTAACGTTGTTCTTTTATGTTCTCTTTTATGCTGAAGTGAACTTTGAGTATTCAGTTGGTTATCAAGAACTGTATGGGGAAGGAATTGACCAAGTATTTCAGCCTGAACTTAACCCTGGTGTGATTTATTACTATGGTGACGGAACAGGAGTGCAGATGTATTCTGTGGATGAAGCCCTTCTCAAGGAGTATATAAAACACCAAATGTAAGTAGATTGCTTAATGTATAAATATTTTCAGAGATCTAGTTAAGATAAAAGAACTCATTTCAAACAGTGTTGAATCCTTATTATCCTCGTCAAGTTGGAGATGAAGGCATTTCAGCTTAACTTTTTGAGTTAACTTTGACCATTACTAGTGTCAGCTCAAAATTATTCACTGGTGGGATGGAAAACCTTGAATAGTGGGGAGGAGTTTTAAGGAAGCTGTTTCTGCATCTTGTGCTGTAGTCTGGCTCTAACTCGTGTAACTGCTTTATTTATGGTATACAGCCCTCTTTATGTTGTCATGTAATTGAGATATGGATGTCTCTGAGCTTGTGCTTTTGAGTACTGTTGGTCTGTTTGCCTGTAAAGCTCTTCTTGGGTGATGTTTCCCCTATTTGCTCTCAATTTCACTTTGAGAAGTCTTGTTAGTTTGATGTTTTCAGTGTGTTTCACCTGAAACATGTAACAGAGAGAGAGTAGTTTTGCAATGATACTTGATTTTTCAATAATCTGAAATGTTTACTTTCTCGTGTATACCATTAGGCAATGAGAAACCATCTGGAAGACTGATTATCACCAGGAGACAAGTCAAAAAGGGCCTGGAAAGCACTAGTTCATTTTAAAGAGACAGTTTCCACCACTGGCAGATATTTCATCCTCTGTACTTGCATTTCTCTGCGACTCCCCTGTGGTGGTTTTTGATTGCCCTCGTGTTCCGTACAGCAACTTGCTTATTTTATTCTCGCTTCTTTTGTTACAGTTGACGCAAAAAGGAAGAGAAAAGCCTCTTTAAAGGGCAGAAAGTATCTGACATGTGGCTATCAACTTCAAAACTTCTATTGCAGTCTTTTTTTGCTCTTGCTGCCAGGCCCCTATGAGACCTGACAGTGGACATGTACCCCCATGTCAGGATAATCGGCCTTCACTGTCCTCAGACAAGTGGGGGAGGAGCACAGCCACTCCACTGTTGGCCAGATTTCTGGGCATGCAGTGTAGAGTCCAGACCTCCTAAGGTAGGACATGATGATGTCCCCCTCTGCTGAGAAAAATGTCAGTTACAGCACTGGTCACATCTGACTTCTGGGTATATTTGTGTTCCCTTTTGGCACCGAGAGCTTGGCAGGCGTTGGTAGAAGATTTGGCATGGCTGGATAACCACAGCCACTGGTCGCTTGCCTGGTGTGAACCCCTAAGGCATTTGGTTATGGAGTTTGCTTTCCATGAGAGGGAGATTCCTGAGCAGACTTAGAACAGAACTTCACTAGTTTTATTTTTCCCTAGACAAAAAAAGAAAAAAGGTGTTTTTTATTTATTCCCTTCTTTTGTCACATTAATAATGTTGGGAAACACACTTTATTCATCAGTTACCTATTGATAGCCTCTAAATTGGGGTGGCTTTGTCTGCCTTTCATAATTTAGCTATAAAATATTCAAGTGACTATGCCAAAGAAGGAAGTATATACAGAATAAAGGTGCACAAAATCATTGTCTCAGCGTTCCTATTGGAGTCCAAGGTAAATCAGGATATATTAAAGAAGTGAGATTGAATCCTAGTGGATGAATAAATTTTAAAAGTTTACCTGCTTAATAGAGAAAAATCTTAAGCACTGTCCAACTGAGTTGATGTGTAATTACAGGAAGAAACACATTGCTATCAAGCAATTTATGTTTGTCCCAAGAACCAGCTCAATGCACAAGAGAGTAATATTGGTATTGCATACAAAAAAATCTTCTGTGTTTTTAACCACAGGCTGAATTTGTCAGCCTGAAAAGTTTCAGTGCTTAGAAGCTCCTCACTCTGCAACATGCAGCAGAACTCTATTTAAAAAGTCCTGTTGCTTTAGAAAATAAACAAATAAAAATTCAAATATCAATTCAAGAAGAAGGAAAGGGACTCTGAGGAAAAGGAAGAAGAGAAAAGCTGGAAGGGGTGTGTGTGTTTAGGTTTGTCCCTCTACTTGGAGCAAACTTGTGCATTGTCTTCATTTATCATTAATGGTCTTTCACGTTCCTTTTTCTAGAGTGATGGACATCAAGTGAGGCAGTTTGAGTCAAGTTCAGTCATTGTCCATTTCTGCTTGTGGAATTTTTGACTAGGTGAATCGTTACAGGATTTTACCTTTACTGTATGATTGTAAAGGTAACATTAGTAAAATGTTGGTCTATGGCATTTGTGCTTGCTTATCTTCAGTCTGGGAGGGGAAAAGGAAAGTAGCAGCTCAGAACAGTAGACAGGATATTCTTGAAAGAAACTATCTCTTTGCGCCCAGTTGCTTCAGGGATCATACTTGGCTCTGAGTAAGAGCTTAGTTCTCCAAAAGCCTTGTTCCTTTCTCTGTTTGCTTTGATTAAATTAGCAATGTTTCCATTTGTCCTGTCTTGTCCAGCATTGAGACTTTAAAGTCATTCTGTCTTGGAGCTGAGTGTTGGTCAGAGCACGGTGCTGATACTGCCGAGCTCTCAGGGTCAATCCCTGTATGGGCCATTCACTTGGGAGTTGGACTCCAGGATCCTTGTGGGTCCCTTCCAGCTCAGAATATTCTGTGTGTGATTCCATGTGTTTCATAGAGCCAGCTTTTGCTTCACGTGTCTTCGAGAAAGAAATGGTGTCAAGGTGCTCTTTGGATCAGTGGTGGCATCGGAGTGCCCTGCTCTTGGACACTTTGGCCTTGATCCCAGCTTCAGTGGAGAGATTTGTTGTTTTATTCTTTGTTGAAAGTAGAATGATCTTTATTTACATTTGCATGTGCAGCTTTTTTCCTCAGCATTTTAATACCCTCTCATTTTCTTTTTGCTCTGCCTCTATTTTTGTCATAGAATTCTAACTGCTTTCCATTAAGTCTTTCCCTACCTGCATTTTTCTGAATGTGATGAGGAGTTAGTATTCCTTGGATGTACTGTGCAAAATCATGGTATGGTGTGTAAGCTCTATGAAAGGCCTAGATTTCAGTCATGTCAGTTGAGGGAGCTTTCCATTCTTTTTCCTAGGACATTTTGTCATTCCCTTGCTCCATGTACCAGCTCATGATTTGAATTCCTTACTTTTTGTCTTCACTAAGTATAAAACCTCTTGACACGCGGATTCTTTCCTAGAGCAGTTTCATTGTTGAAAATTTGTCTTCCTGCTGTTTGTCCCTCATCTCTGTGGTATGACCAGATTCCTGAAATGTCCTTGTCCTTCAACATCATCTATTCTTTAAGACTTTTTTCCTCCATGAACTGTTGTGCCTTTTTGGTACAGTTTCATGCCAAATACGACTTTACTGGTTTTGTTTTCTCATCTTCCCACAAGCATGCTTGATGATTCAGGGTGTATGTCTGTGCCTCAACACTCAGATAGGATACTTCCAATGCACTGGAAACTGGGACAATAAAAGTTCAGGATGAACTGGTACTGCTGTGTGGGACATAAGTTATGCTCTGACTGTAAGCAGTGCTTGCCCTTCATCTCTATGGAGGCCAAGACAATGTTGTTCCCTTCTGTCCGTGTAAGTAATGAGGGAGGGGATGGGTGAAGGAAAACTGGAGCGTAGTTTTTGGTTGTGCAAATGTAACAAGACTTTGATTTTTACCCCTCTGTGCTGTACTGAGTCATAAGTCTGCCTTAACCTGTCGAGCATGCTTGCTGCTCTCTTGAGTCTTCTGCTGAAAAATGGTTTTGTTGATGTCAAAATACTCTGTTTTTTTAATGGAAGACTTTAACAAGGCATCTAGGTTGCTGCTTTAGGATTTTCTTTGACCGTAGAATAAGGTGAGGTTTGTATGTTTTGTTCTGCAGTGAGTATTATTTCAGCACAGAAAATTTGGAGAGAGACTTCTTTCTGAGGAGGAAGATGGACCAACAAGGATTTTTGCCTGTGTCACTGATCGCCAGTTTCCGTCGGATGCAAGCTCTCACTACGAACGCTGCACTCATTTTGGAGGTAAAATCATTCAGAAGGATGCACTGGAAAAGTTGCTTGGTTAATTCTGTGCTGCCATAGCTTCAGAGCTATGAAGTTAAGAAAAATTCTGTTAGTAATGACAAGGGTTCTATAAAGAGGCTGTAAGTGGCCAGGTTGGTGGGGTTTTTTTTTCTTTTTTTTTTTTTTTGATAGTTTTTAATGTTATAATATGCTTGTCACACAGGCCCTAAAGGATAGTACAGAAGTTGAAACTGTGGATCAGAAACTAAGAAAAAGGGTTGATCCAGAAAAGTGGCCAATTCCAGGTCCTCCTCCATGCAACCTGCCTCCAACTGACTTTTCTCAGCTCATCAATTGTCCAGAATTCATACCAGGCCAAACCTTTGGCTCACATACTGGTAAAGGATTTATTTTACAGAAACATAAGTTTAGGGCTGTCTGTCTAGCTTAGGAAACTTGTCTCCTGATACTGATTTCATAATAGAAGTTGTACTTTTGGTAATGGTTTATTCAGCTGCTCTGCCTGCCAGCCTTGCACTTGCCAAGTCATGTGGCTGATGGGAAGTAGATGAAAATGTCTCCTGTGTGTTATGGCTGTGACCATTCTCCAGAATATAGAATGGTGGGCTACAGTCCTGTGGAATTAGTGATAATAATCTTAAACTAGTCCTAAAATCTGCTTCATTTTTGTGGCAGCTGAAAGTTTGCTCTTTATTTGGGGCATCCTTGTTTTGGATGGGAAACTCATTCACATTTTTAATTGGGAGGTGCATTTGTTTGCTGACAGCCCTTGGCAAGGGAATCTTTTCCTAAATGTTGGCTGAAATTAAGTAGGAAGAATGAAGATGGAATTAGGCAGCCATCCACAGAGCTAGAGAATGACACCAAGAAAACATGATCCTGATAATTCTGCTCTTTTTTTTTCTCCTCAACAACACGTAATGTCTCACAGGCTGTGAAGAAACTTCCCATGGAAATCAATTCTTAGAATTGATTTTATTCTGAAATGTTGAGTGAATTGTGAAAAGCTGTCTCTTAAAAATGAAAAATTCTTTGATCAGCGTTATGTTTATCCAGAGAGGTAGAAAAATGGGAGCTGTGGTTAAAAGAAAGACCAGTGAAACAATTGATAAACAAGCAAAATAGAACCAAAGCAATCCGCAACAGGAACTGAACTGCTGTTTTCTACTGCTAGAGTCTGCACCAAGTTCTCCAAGGATGGGAAGCCCTCTGAGTCCAAAGGAAAATGCTGAATCAAGTAATTTTCAGACAATGTCTAAAGGACTCTCTACAAGTTTGCCCGATTTGGACTCTGAACCTTGGATAGAAGTGAAGAACAGGCATCGTGCATCCACTGTCAAGCTAAAGGTAAAATCCAAAACCTTTATGTTATGTATAAATAAACAAATGCAAAACCAACTTGGAGGTTACACTGTACACCAAGGTGTAAACATGTGTGATGCTTGAAAGTGCAATAAAGTTTGGAAAATCATTATCCAATTCTAATATGAAACCTTTTCCAACTTAGGAGACTGATTCTGTACCTGATCAAACACCAGATCAACACCAGCCACCCCCACCTCCTGAGGAACAAGAACAGGAAGAACTTGAATTTTTGTTTGATGAAGAGATGGAACAAAATCAGTGTCAGAAGAATAAATTTACTGATTGGTCAGATAGTGATTCTGATTATGAAATTGATGATCAGGATGTAAATAAGATTTTAATTGTGACACAGACACCACCATATGTGAAAAAACATCCTTGTGGAGACCGCACTGGCAACCGTGTGAGCCGTGCAAAAATTACATCAGAACTTGCTAAAGTCATTAATGACGGCTTGTACTACTACGAACAGGATTTGTGGATGGATCAGAGTGAAAATGATGCCATGATGAAGGTAATTCTCTTAAATTTTTGACTTGAAAACCATGCCTGTCCAAACAGTTTTCAAATCAATTTCAGCCTTCTGCTATGTAGTTGTAAAATGCTACAGGAAAGTGACAGTAATTTGCAGGTCTGCTGAATTGTCTTTACAGTTGAAAGCAAACCCAGGTTTTTCATGCCACAGACTTGACCAAAAACACTGAATGAATATTTTTTTGTAACATTTTGGAGATGGTTCAAGTTTTCCAATGTTTTCTTGTTCTGTGAATAGTTTGTTTCATAACAGCTGCAAACCCCTACCCAGAGGGGAAAGGGGGTGCTTGTCAGAGATGAGATGATGAGAGGGAAGTAATATAGTAATTTAAAAGTAGTTTTATATTAAAGTTCTGTTTGCTTTGTAGTTTGTGAGAACAATAGTTAGAATGAAGTTACCTAAACACTGACTGGGGAGGGAAAGGGACTTCATCTGTGCACAAAGAGGGGGAATTAGCTTCATGGACAAATGGGGCATGTCTTTACAAAAGCAAGATGACAAAGGTGGAAATGGTTGTTGAGAATAAGAGCAAGAAATAAAGGTAAAATTTAGAATATGGATTAGAATGGACTAAGAAAACCAGCAAACGTGGAGAGGGCAGTGAGAAATAGCAAACTGCAAGAGAGAATATTTCCTTTTTTGTTGTTGTTACGGACTTGACAATGATTCTCTGAGATTTTTCACGCACAGGATGCACATGTCCCACCTGAGACAGGTGTGTGGGTACTTGTGTGTCAGTTCTGGCTTGTTTTCTCTTCATGAAATGCATCTGTTTCTCAGGACGGTATCTATTACCCTGCTTTGCATTTACAATTTACTTTCTCTAATTCAGCAAGAGATTGAGAACTTTAAGAAGCTAAACCTCATTAATAAGGATGAATTTGTTAGTCTTGCACCAGAAACTGCTGATCCAGCCCATGAAGTTCCTCCAAGACCTCCAGGGCTACAGAAAGGTAAGTATGAAAGTATTTGTTTTTTAGAATCTCTGTAATAAAGAACAACTCTGCGGGTGTTTTGACTCTTTGTGCCTGTGCAGTGTTTTAATTTTGGTTCAGTCAGCAGTCTGAGGGGGTTTTTTCTTTGCTATTTTTTCGAAGTGTCAACTGTTCATGGGTAGCGTGGTTTCAGTTGAATGACAAGAAGCTGCCGCTTGTTCTGCTTTGTTGTCACTCTCCACCAGCACCAGGTGCTCTGTGTGTGACTTGGAATTTACAATGTGTAAAGTTAAACTGAAGCTGTGAAACATGTTATAGAAACCAGCTTTTTTTAAATGGGATACAGGGATGGAAGGAAATGAGACTAGAAGAATTTGCTACTTGTATCATACCATTCCTGAGCAGTCACAACATCCCAATCTTCTCTCTTGTGGTATTTCTGATACCGTGGTACTATTAACATTTACTGGGTTACATGCTAATGGCACCTGTAAAGTAGCTCGGTAAAACCACCTCCCTTTCTCCTTCCTGCCTCCACATTCAGCAGAGGAGCTGGCCTGTAATTTCCTCAGTACTGAAGTACCTGCAACAGCAGGAATGGCTCGATCGCTGCCAACAGCAGTCCCGGATTCCCCCCGTTTCCACCCTGGCTTCATCCCACGGACACCTCGCACCCCAAGGCTCCAGGATCCCAACAAAACACCCAGGTTCTACCCTGTTGTGAAAGAAGCACGATCCTTTGATGTAAAGGTAAATGGAAAAACATATTAAAAAAAAAAACAACAGAACAGCAAAGGCCTATAAAACTCATGTTTGTGCATACAGTTTAACAAGAATTAAAAGGCAAAAAATTAAATTCTTGTACTCCAATTGCTTAACTGCAAGATATTCACTATATTCACTTTTTTATTTCTATCAAATGCTTTTTGAGTCTTCTTCCTTGAAAGTCCTTACTAAAAGAAGCGTAAGATTTTTGGTTAATTACATAAGACTAATCTTCAGGTTATGAAACTGTGGTCTTGTGACTTGATAACTTGTTAGATAACAGAATAGAAAACTTTTAGATCTCTGTTTTAAAAGGGAGAGAGTGAGTGAAGTCAAATTAGGGAAACAAATCCTTTATTTACTTTCTTAGACTCCAAGAAAAAGAAAAACGCGCCACAGTACAAATCCTCCCTTAGAATGCCATGTTGGTTGGGTGATGGATTCCAGAGACCACAGGCCAAGAACTTCCTCTGTGAGGTAAATCTTGTTGCTATTATTCAAAATTTATTTGCAGGTAGTTCTCACTACTAATGGAGAAGCAGGCTATAAAAGGCAGTTTATAAATACAACGGAAGCAAGAAAAGAATGATCAAGAAAGACAAAAATAAGGAATACAGAGTGGTCTGAAAACAAGCTAGGCAGATTGGTGTTCACAGTGTTGTTTGATCCATGATACAGCAGCAGTAATGGTACTTGAGGCACTGATGTTCACTTCAGTGGTCCTTTAAAATCAAGCAGGACAGTGAAGTTTAATTATCATTATCCAAAACTGTTTTATTTTTGGCATATTAGCACAAAATCTGATTTTCTTGAGGTGCATCCAAACCCAGATGCACTGCAGCAGTCCCCAGGTACTTCAGCTCTTGCGTAGGACAGCGTGGGTGAAAACTGATTCTGCAGAAAAACTCAGTTTACAGGGCAGAAACATGTTGGGTTTTTTCTCCAGCAGTTCCAATGCCTCACCTTCAGAAGGAGCTCCACTGGCAGGTTACGGCTGTACTCCAAATTCTCTTCCCAAATTCCAGCACCCATCTCACGAACTGTTAAAGGAAAATGGCTTTACTCAGCAGGTGTACCACAAATACCGGCGGAGGTGTTTAACAGGTAAGCTGCTCCATGCACTTCCTAAAACTTTTAGAAGTTTCCAGGTGTTGTCTGAAGTCAGTTTTCTTCCTATTGTTCCTCATCCCTAATTTTTCTTGAGAAAGGCAAGCAAAATGTATTTGATGCATCTATTTTAGGAACCCTGCTTTCCATTTAACTTTATGTTCTCTGACAAAAAGATCACCCTCAAATTTGAACTGAAGTTACCAGAAGATCTGGTGTGTTTTTTAGTAAAGGCAAGGTGCTTTAAAATATTCTGGTGAAAAATTAAAATAGTGGTTTTGTTCTTCCCTTTCTTTTTTTCTTCCAGAGAGGAAACGGTTGGGAATTGGCCAGTCCCAAGAAATGAACACACTTTTTCGTTTCTGGTCTTTTTTTCTGAGAGATCACTTCAACAAGAAAATGTATGAAGAATTCAAACACCTTGCTCTAGAGGATGCAAAAGAACACTACAGGTATTTTTTCCTGAGGCCTTACCATTCCTTTTAATGACTGTGAAGTTTACATACACCTGCAGTGCACATTTTTAGTACTGCCTTTGACATTTTGTAAATATTTCAAATAGCAGTGTGTATAAGTTATTTTAATAGCAAAAATCAGTATATAATTGTGCTTTGCAGATGAATAGCTGACTGTGCAGCAATTCCTGACTTGTAATCAGTTCTGAATTCTACAAAATCCTGTAACTTGTTGACCGTGACGAGTCAGTCCTGTACTAACACTCCTCAGATTCTTCCTTCTTTAGGTGAAGATGTTCTTAACCTCATTTTACTTGGTCAAACTGGTTCTTGCCTTACAAAATACCAGAAAGATGACCACAAAGGAAATTGTCACTGCCCTTCAGTTCTTGGATAGAATTCCCTTCCTTCCACCCAGTTCCCCCACCTCTGTTTCTCTGAGCCAAAGAGACAAGGTGGATTTCTGTACCTCTCTGTTCTGTTCCAGGTACGGCTTGGAATGCTTGTTCAGATTTTACAGCTATGGCCTGGAAAAGAAATTCAGGAAAGAAATATTCGAGGATTTCCAACAAGAAACAAAGAGGGACTTTGAAGCTGGTAATTATCACAGGCCTGTCACTGCTCACACTGGGATAACAGTAGTTGAAGACTATCCCAATTCCTTGGCACTGACTTGTTAACTAACCAAGAACAGCTTTTATTCATATTCTTTTTATCTTCAGTTCTCTTAAAAATATAGTTACCAGTGAATAATTAAGTTTATAATTAAATTTGACCTTTGTAAAGTGGTAAAATTATCTTTTCCTGTAACTAGGTCAGCTGTATGGACTGGAAAAATTTTGGGCTTACCTAAAATACTCTCAGCACAAGACTCCAGCTGTTGACCCCAAACTGCAAGAATACCTGAGTCAATTTAAGAGACTGGAGGACTTCAGGGTGGATGTAAGTTTCAATGCCTATTTTAAATAATATTTGGTGTACTAATATTTTCACTGCAAGGTCATCTGAGAGCAGTACATGAGTCCATGAGAAGGCAGCCTGATAAATTCTAAGGGCCTAATCCTTTCAGTCCTATGAGTCTGTGGAGAGGCAAAACCACCTGGCTTTACGGCAAAACACCTAACAGGTTGCCCGTGTTTATTTTCAGCCTCCTCTTGGTGAAGAATGTGGCAGGAGGAGAGCAGGGGAGGATTCAGGGCATCGCAGGCATCAGTCCAACTCTTCGAAAACACTTTCCACCACCAAAGCTGCTGCTGCCTGTCAGTCCCGGGCGCCGGGAAGCGTTTCCTGTGGCGATACCGCGCAAGCCTCCGCGGGCCGTAGCCGTGCTGCCACCAAATCTATAGAAAGTGATGTACCAGAAAAGTAAGACTTGGGATGAGGTCGTGCCCTCGAGAATCAACTTTGGCATCAGTCCCCTAATCTGGAGATCCTCAAGGCTAGGCAATCTCTACCACGTGGTTAAAAACGTATGGAAGGACAAAGGATGGGATTCTCTTTTTCACGGGATATAGTTCCAAAACACTTGCCCTAGGAGAGTTGCTCTTGGTTATGGGATCATTGAAAGGATCCTAGGGAAGATTCTTTGGCTTCAGTATTGCTTTCCTCAAGCTTTTGTTTACAAAGAACTGCATTCCTTGCATATGCAAAAAATACTTCAAGGGATGCCTTACATTTCAGCTCAGATTTCTTAAGAAAAGGTATGATATATACCCGTGTTATTTACTGTGCTTTCCTTACCCATGTTTCCCCGTTACTTGTATTTTACCAAAGCAAAAAAGATTACATTATATGTAGAATATTAAATGGAAAGGAAGGATCTATGTGACTGGTTTGCTTTCAAGGCTAACTATCAAAAAGTATGTTTCTCTGCAAAAGCACACTCGAGAACATGCAGCTGTATATGAACCTGCATTTCTGGATTCTATTTAAAGATATAGTTTCTATTTTTTTCAGGGTCTCCATAGTTAGTATTTTATTAAGTATGGAGTTTGACTGGACATAAGTGGGATAGTTTTGCAGATATTTCCTTCAGTGCTGATTCTTTAATAACTCAAGCAACAGAAAACTACAGGGGAAAATGGAGCTTTTGATTTCATAGTGTCTTAAATTAACATTCAGTATCTACAGTTTGTGCAGGTTGTTAAAATAGCCAACTATTAATACTCTGGGCTTGAGAGGTGTCTTAATTTGAATTGTCTTACAATTATGAAGTCTAGCAGGAGAGGCATAATTTTGAAATTTTTTTTCTCCATATTTCAAGTAATAATTAGTTTGGAGGGAAACAAGGTATTCCTTGTAAATTTTAATTTTTATTTGCTTTGTTTTGCAATATCTGAATGAAGTTCTGCTTAAATTGTGCTCGCTAAGCCTAAATGATTTCAAACAGGTCTAAAGACAATTTCACTCAATGTAAGTAATTCAAATACAAATCCATTTTTGTAGCTGAAAGAGGGGGATGTTTATAACCTGTCATGTCTTACTAACTTCATTACTTTGTTTTTAAAGACTCAAGAAGAACCAAGTGAATAACTTCTCTTCCAGGGGTAGGTGAGAGGAATTCCAGCTTTTTGTTAGTTAACTGCAGAATTACTTCAGTTAACTTTTAAAGTTATAAAGTGATGTCTAGCACAGATGCCTTAAACTGACAGCACAGCCATGGATGGAGATTTAAACTAACAGCTCTCAGAGGTTATCAAGAATCTGTTAGTTTTTCAGTCATTGTCCTGTGAATCTCACTGAAACAAATGATGGGTGTTTGCATGGAAAGGAGTGGATGGTAGCAGTGACTTTCCCCACAGTTTATACCATTTCAGCACAAAATCCAGCCTTTTGTCAGTGGCCTGTTCTAAATAAATTTCAAGGAATGCATACCAAGATTTGAAGTAAATTTCCTATAACTACGCTGAAGTGACACATCTCAATCCTGTGTTTGATCCATGCCTTTTGCTACCCATGAAAATGATGCAAATGTAAATTTGGATTGAAATTGTATATACAAGTAATAAATTTAAGATATTTCAATTTTTCATTGGAAAATGTGCAGATTAAGCTTTTAGTGTGTGTAATTTTGTGATATCTTGAAAAATTTTATAAAAACAACAAAAAACCCTAATAGTCTTGGATATCAAGTTTCTTCCCCCCAAAAGTGTGAAGAAAAACAACCTCAAAGAATGTAAGGCTGTAGATTTGTATGCGAATTTCTGCTGCAGTGAAGTGTCAGGGAAACCCAGCCTGGTTAAGGTGGAAGTGCTTCTTGGAATGCAAGCCAGCTTTCTTCAAAAGAGGAATCAAAAGAAGAATACTGATTTATTTGTGTCATGTGATTGGGTGTTTGTCAAAAATACGACAGGTGAGTGATAAACACGAGGCATGGCAAGGAGAGTGAATACTTCACCTGCGGGCCTCTAGAGCTGCTCAGTGTCCCTTTAGTGAGCTGGACAAAACCACCACCCAAGTCCAGCCACAGCTCTGGCTGCCTCTCAGGAATGCCCCTTTCACTTCTCACAGGCTTGAATCTTTCCTTCTCTTCCCTTGCAGATAGTGGAAAAAACAATCCTTGCATTGCTGATGGTTTCATTGTCTGGCTTCAAGTGGTTCATCACCTCCTAGTAATTGATGGGCCTTGGTGCAGGGTCAGAACTCTGAACATCCATAGTTGTGTGTCCAACATCCCTTCCCATGCCTTTTAGGTCCATTTATTCCAACCTTAACTATATCTTAAGACTGTGTTCTAACAGTGGTCAATGACTTTGTAAGTCTTAGACCTTGTCTAAAAAATCCCGTGTGCTTGCTGAAGAATTCCTAGGTTTGTCTTTATTTCTTCTGTTGACAAATGACTGTACAAACACTTCGTAACGTTACCCTACCTAAAACCAGATTTTTGTCACGCTCAAAATACTGGATTAACAGCTTTTAAAATGGAAGATTCAAGCTGGCTCTTGTTCCTGTTGGAGGCCAGATGTTTTCCTACACTGAGCAGCAGTTGCCTGTGTTTTACCAGGGATTTGGATTTCTGTGGGAGATAGAGCATTCGAATGGATGGAAGAGTTTCTATTCATGGCAGCCTCCATGCTGCAGCCTTTCCTTCAGGCACTGCTGAGGTGACAAATGCCACTCCCTTGGCTCCAGGCTGAGAGGACACCTAAGAGTAGCTGAGGATCTCTTCCTGACAAATCCCACAGCTACACCAGGCTCCATCTGTCACCTCAAGAGCTTTCCTCCCTGCTGTCTTCAGCCTCTGTGCTTTTGGGAGTTCAGGTAAACAACCCTTCACCTGCATTTCAGCCAACCCTGGCACACAGGTTCTGTCACAGCAAGCTTAAACCCAGTCTGTGAGCACATGTTAAGAAACATTCACCTTTAATCATAAATTAGAAGCCAGGAGAAGGATTTGCTTTCCATCTGTAAGCAAGTCTACAAGGCCAGAGTTACATTATTACTCATCTTAAGGGGGAAAGGAATAAATCTACTGTAGCGGTACTACAGTACCTCTTCCTAGAGGAAATAAAACCCCACAAACTCTTCCTTGTCAAAGAGACTCAAACAAAGCCTATGAAAGGTTTAACTCCTCCCTGCCCTTACAGCAAAGACAGTAAAATCAAACTAATGTTGCAGGAAGAAAGAGTTAGAAAACAGCTCAGAACTGAGATATTTAAAGGGAAACAACATCCATAGCAGAGTGCCAAACTGATTTTATGTGCTCTGGCCAACTCTGAATGATAGAAAATTTAAGCCTTAGTCAATGCAAAGTAGATCTAGCTTGATAAAAAGATACAAACAAGTACAAACGTGAGATAATTCTGTACTCCCTACTGGAAATTCAAAATGTTCAGATCAAGTAACAGCATGGTACTTTTTTTTTTTAAACCAAGGAGGTTTGAAAATATATCTCCTGCCAAAATGAAGCATTTTTGGGAAGTGGTGTACAAAATGAGGCAGAAGTGTCAAAACAAATGATGACTAAAACTAATTTAACACCAAGTCTAGCCTAGGAAAACAAGTTATATATTAAACTGGGAATGTATTTTGTTTCTGAAGATGAGACATTGTTCCATCAAGACCCTCATGTTGCTTAAACATAATTTACCACAGTATCAACGTGCCTGTTTTACCTAACAATGACTATTGACCAACTGACTGACACAGATGTTCCAAGGTTGAACGCCCCCCATCAAATTTTTGTAATAATTGCACTGAAGTTTGGA
Source organism: Nicator chloris (assembly GCA_013400495.1). Taxonomy (NCBI): domain Eukaryota; kingdom Metazoa; phylum Chordata; class Aves; order Passeriformes; family Pycnonotidae; genus Nicator; species Nicator chloris. Next base: position 41,826 of record WAAE01010390.1, read on the forward strand.
TGGATCTGATGTTATGCTAAATTATGCTGTGTGTCAGCTTTTTATAAACATGAAAGCTACAGTGTGCTTTGAAGCAATTTTTTTAGGTTGTCAGCTTTAGCTCACTAGTGACTTCGTATGTAGGATGGATGAGGTTAATTTAAATCCACTAGATATCGAGATTAAGTCTATGCAATGTTCTGCTGCCATGGGACAAGTTTTGTATTCTTCAGAGTTACCATTAAGGTGCTTCAAAGCAAAACTCACCCTTTACCCATCTTGTTGTTCAGCTAATCCTTAAAGTTAAATTTTAAGCATTGACCTTCTGAAACAATTTTAAAACCCCAGCAACAGAACTCCACCTAACTTCAATGTGATTACGCTTCACTGCCTTCCTGATAGCAAGGGAAAGGAAAAGACTGCACTTGGGCTATTAAGTCATAGATACAAAACTACTCTTCCTTCAAAAGTTACCTTTCTTTCACCAGTAGGAAGTTAGTCCATCAAGCAGATACAAGCATGAGGAGCAGCTGGGCCAGTCATAGCAATACCAACAGCTGCACTGGGTGAAGTGCAGGAAAACTCACAGCAAGTGTCAAGAACTCCAGCTATGACTCTGGATAGCAAAAGCTGTAACACATACATATATTTTCACATGGAACCCTGGGGACAACCAACTTATCCCGTTGTCCTAAGGGATAGTTGGCAAGCTGCCTTTTCTTGCTCCACAGCTAGAACCAGCTGGGTGCCATGGTGAGGTGAACAGCTGTGTATTAGCTACAAGTGAAAGGCATACTGTAAATGTAGTGTAAAATCTTTTATAGTGAGACTTACCTAAAAGAAAAAAAAATCCCTAGTGAAGCATCCAGATAAAGAACTGGTGTTTAATTATGCCCAGCCCCTGTCCTATGCAAGGAAGCTTTTATCCTGTTGGTTCCCTCTGCTCCATCTAAGCCACATATTTCTGTGGTTAGCTACAGCAGCATGCCCAGCATTTCAGCAGAGTTAGATGATTAGCAGACACTCCATCCAAGCCTGGACACTGCACCGTTGCTCAGCTTATAAGGATGTGACCCAAGCAGAAGCCAGTGCTTACTGAATTCACACCTCCCAGGAGTGTCCAGCCTCTACAGGAGCCTGCAAACACAGCTTCTATGGAGAAATAGCTCCGTTTCTGTTACTTCCATGCCAAAACAGTTCTATTTCAAGGCTGGAGATGAAAGAAAGAGAATTCATCCTGCTTTCTAGGACAGGTGAGTTACACACAATTCCACAGAGGAGTTTTTGTTCATTTGTTTCGTGTACATCAATATGAATCTCTTTAGTCAAACAGGAATTAAAAAAGTATCCGTCCCTGGAATTTCAGCGTTTACAGTTCAACAGAATGTATATATATATATATAAATTGTTACTGAAGACTTAACACAGGTGAAATCTGCATCCAGAGGTACAATCATAAGCCAGGAGGCTGCTGTTCTTGTCCTGTTAATGCCATGTGACGTACTCCTTGTACTCTATGTTGCACTCAGTTACTGAAATGCTTTATTTATATCACATTCCCCCTCCCCCGCACCATAAATTCACTGGCATAGGTTTAGTCTCTTAAATACAGCTTACCTGAGTAAGTCTTCGAGATTTCTCAACAGCTAGGACTTGAATGGGAAAATAACTCTACCAGGACAAAGAGCAGTATTAACAGCAGTGGCTGCTTCATCTATCCAAGACTTCTCCCCCTTTTTATTGCATCATATTCCAGCTCTGCTTACCAGCTTCTAGACAAAGTCTGACAGCACATGTGGTATTGTACATGCTTTATTAAAATGGTACTCATATTTACAATATCTGCAGAAACAATCCCTCCCAAGTCTTGCATTCAGACAGACACACACACAGACACACGCGCGCAACGCCCCTTCACTCTCCGGGGGTGTGAAGGCTATGCTCCCAAAAGTTAGGCAGCTTCTGGAAGAGGAGGAAGGGAGACTTCTTTTGTGTGTTTGTAATTCATTAAAAAGAAGCACGGGAGTATGCATTTGGCCATCACAATGCTAATTTAAGTATATGTAGTATTAACATATGGCAGTAACACTGAGTACTCCTCTTTTACATTCTATACACAGAATGACATCACGGTTTTCCAGTCATCAGAACATTCCAATTCAGTCTCACTGCTGCTTGTAGTGACTATGAAACCGCAATTTGGGGGCTGTCCCTTAAAACAATTCAAGTCTATGTAAGTGAAATAAGGCACAATTAATATTTGATTTGATTTAGAGAATGGGAAAAAGGGGGGAGAGGCAGGCTTCAGATAACAGTTGTTGTAGAAGAAACTTTTTTACCCAATCCTTCTGAGAAAAGGATGAATTTTATCCCCATCCTAATCTACATGGACTTCTCCTAGAGAACTGAACTATTCTGCCGGGCTACTAACGCCCACATACAAAACAAAATTGGAAATTCACATTTTTAACACCGGCTTCAGTAGTCTAACCTACTGATACTGATGTGGATGAGTACATCTTTCTTTTAATGCTGAAGGAGAAGACACACATGAAACAAGGTTCAAACCTTCCTCTGAGCTTGAAGACTCACATCTTTTAGAGAGCTTGTAAGGTACACTAGTTGAAGGCTTCAGCTTACTGATAAAAAGGAATAGCATTTTTGCCTTTAAATCCCTGGCCCCTCTTCACTAACGAAGCCTAACCAGACATTACAAATAAACTGCAACAAAAAATTTGGCAGCACAAAGAATGTCTAGTATTCAAATCTTCATTTGTGAGTATATTATTTTCCTTGTACAAAATCTGTTGAATGTTTTTTCGCAGCAGATGAACTGTACCCAAAGATGCAGGACATTCTGTGATGGGGAATAAGAGGTTGCAGTTCCGAAGGCCCCTGACTTTGGTTGTTTACAAAGTTCATTCCTGTTTAGTGTGATCCTTGGTATCTTCCTCATCTGTGTATTCTGATGGTTCTTCCCCTGGTTTTAGGAGTCTACCTACGTAGTCATATTTTTCTGAAAGAGATTTATGATTCCATTACAATTAAATACAGCTGCATTTGCTTGCTAGCCCATACTACTGCAAATTCACTTTTCTCCCACACGCTGCAGTTCTAAATCTCAATCATTGAAACTGAAGGTAATTTAACAGCAAACTCAGCCTCCTAAAGCAATCTTTCTACCATTACTTTCTCTAACTGTGACTACTTTGTTTCCATTCTCCTCCAGCTGATCAGGCAAGATTTATCACCCAAGGGCTAAAAACAGCTGCTCTTCAATCTTTCAGCCTGTTTTGATTTCAATTAGTGTGAAAAATGATTCCCCCTCCCTCCAGAAGCATACTTCCATATTTGTCAGAAATTATTTCAAGACAAACTCATTCAACCCTTTATGTTAAAACAACTCTTAGTCCTAATGATAATTTCATGGTATCCAAAGCCAACAACGTCAAGCAGGAGTTCCACCAGCTAAGCTGATGAGATTTGGGAGTGAAATTCTGTGCCGAAGAGCTAAGAGAACAGTTATCTTGTATAAAATGAAAAGGTTAAAAAAGCTGTAAGGATATATAGTGAAAGCTTCTGTGGAAGAAAGGCCTGAAATCCCTGGCCTGGTCTTAACAAAGTTACATGGGACACACATTAGGGGGGACCTTGCTGCAGTCTACACCTCCCTTATGAGGGGACAAGGACAGGCAGACGCTTTGCTGTGGTGACCAGTGACACAAGCCCCAGGCTGTGACAGGGGAGGGTTAGGTTGGGTATTACAGAAAGGTTCTTCACCCAGAGGGTGGTTGGGACTGGCACAGGCTCCCCAGGGTCACAGCACCAGCCTGAGAGAGTTCAAGCAGCGTTTGGACAATGCTCTCAGGCACAGGGTGGGATTTTTGGGGATGATCCTGTGCAGGGCTAAGAGTTGAAATCGACGATCCTTGGGGGTCCCTTCCAACTCAGCATATTCTGTGATAATATTACTGTCAACACCTCTTTAGAAGCTTCCCCAAGCCCAAATCAGTCATTTTTATTAAAAAACATTTCCTTAAGCTGATAATTTGAGAATTTACCTTTAAATTGCATTTCCCACTCTCTTACACTTTCCATCTGTACAGCATTTAAGTCCGATAGGTCATCATATTCATCTCTGAGTGCATCTTTATCTAGACAGAAAGTTGCTAGTCCCCTGGAGGCATCTCTGCCAGCAAATATTCCATACGGACCCTCTGAAAACAAAAAGACAAAATTGATACCTTCACATCTTTGTTTACAGTGACCAAATCTCAGTTCTTTACATAGTCTGCCAAAGCCATACATTAAATTTCTGCAGTGATGGGAACAGCAGCAGTTTCAATGCCATGGCTGTTTGACATTCAACAGCACTGCAATTCAATCTTTAATATCACTAGGAGATAAAGTCTGCTGAGAGAAGCAGAACCAGGAAAATAGCTTTGAAGGGATATCTGAAAAAATCCCTGTCAGTTGATGCAAGCCAGTTGATGCAAATTCCAAAGGGACCAGAGGCTGGAATTCACAAGAAATACACTTCTATTAAGCAACACATTGAATATTTACAAGTCGGGTATGAACAGAAGCAAACTGCATAGACATCTTAATTAGAAATACATTATTATAAATAAATAGAACTTAAGAGGGCTAATTAATGATTTCACTTCACTTACAGAATCACAAGAACTTTCTACATCTTTTGTGACATTTCTTACTTCCGAGGAAATCATCTCACTTATTTTGGGCAGTAGGTCCTCTATACCCTTAGCTTGTAACGCTCTTAAAAACGGCACAAATTGTCACATTAGGAATATAAAGCAACTGCTTCCTCTGTGCTTTTTGACCAATGCAAAGCAGCACAAATATCCCAATAAAATTTTGAGCAATGACTGTGAAATAAATATTATTACCAAGAGAAATGGATGATTTGTAAACCAACAATTTGCAGGGTAAGGCTGGTAACTGGCTTTCCCAAATTTTAATTAACTGAAAGAACTTCAAGCATATTGTTTCTTAGATTTTCTTGACCTAAAACCAAACACCTTAAATTCAGATCAATTAAAACCCCCAAAGCAATACAAAAGAAAACCCCAAAAAAACACACTTTAATTTTTTCTGCACTAACTGCAGCAGCCTAGCACCACGGAGACACCCAAGGCTTGCTACAGAGTGGTCCCTACTTGGTGGTGAACAGGCCAGAACCCTTCTCTGGCTTACCTCTCAACAGTGGCCGTCAGCCTGAAGAAAAGGCAGCACTCACGGGCAAGAATGAACACAAACAAGCGGCAACACACTGTCCTTCACCTCCTTTACTGCCTGCTGGAGCACCTCAGACCTCTTCTGCAGCAGGACGAGCCATGGGGAATCATTCCGAAAGGCTGGTTCCTCCCAGGCTGCTCGCTCCAGCCACCACACCTATCTGCTCCTGCCAGGCATGGGCTCCAGGGCTGAGACACAGGCTGAATGCAGCAGGGACAATTCCTGAAGCGGGGAACCCGAGTACCATGTGCATTAAAAGAAACTATGTCCTCACCAGAACTGGTGTCGTCCCTCCACCCCAGAGTGCTTGGTGTTGTAAGCCGCTTACAGTCAAACCTGAGAACAGAAGGTTGTCCTGTGTGCCAAAGACAATTCCCTCGTCTCTCTGGAAATCAACCAACTGATTCCAAAGCACAATTTCACAAGAAGCAGGTATTAGAGAAGGAGCTATCAGCTGGAAGTTTGCACTGTACCAGTCTGAACGTAATGATGAACAGCATCTCTGTGCTCATCCTTTCAGGGATTTAGCTCCAAGAACATCATTCATGAGAACTAGCTCAAGGATCAGAGACTACAGGTACAGTACTTCAGGGAGGCAAAGTCAAGAGGGCTCTCTTTCCTATCTGCATCCTGAATTAGGTATTTATTTGAAAAGCAGGATTTAGAGACTGAAATCAATCCTATACCAACGCACTCTGCATGCTCAGTCACTTCCACAGGACAGGCTAAGAGGCAGCAATGACCACCATCTGCAACATAACACAGTTCCTTCAAACAAAAAGTCCTGCTTCAAGCAAAACAGCAATCATTCAAGTGATCTCGTTTTTGATGTTCTGAATGAAGAACACGGGAGCTATAAACAGCTCTTACAAACACCACAATTAGTAAATCCTTTAAAGCAATTAGAAATTGTTACTTAGTGACCCCAACAGTATTCTGTCCCCAGTTCTTCCTTTCTCTGAAGTGTTTCAAGCAAATGTGTCCATAAATCCTACTATTTGCACAAGGTGTTTTCCAAACTCTGGCTAATCAGAGAGTAGCACCCTGGTCCCCTTCCCTTCTACCCTGCATTTAGTAGTTTATGGAGTTTCACAGCATCTGCTGAGATGCCACCTCTTGGTCCACCAGCTCAATTCCAATTATTTATATTAAAAAGAGAATGATATTATATTTATCTGTATGAAGCACTAAACATTCTTAAATCTCAATAACACACTTAATCGAAAGCATGAGAACTTTTAGAATACATCAGCTTGCATTAAGATTAATGGATGCAAAATTTCTGCAAGTATCTTGTAATCTCAGACAGTATCATACCAATATCTTTTTTCCTTCCTAAAACTGAATTTGAAATAACATTCCAGAATGTTTATTACAGAAGTATTCAGAAGTCACAGAGGAATCATCAAGCCAGGTCCAAGCACTCAGTGGAATGCTAACTTGTAAAAACCAACCTTTGGACTCAGTAGACAGCATTTTAAATTCCAGCTCTGCAAATGTAACTTAGAAATGTGTTCCATTCTTTAATCCTATACAAAAAGGTAAATATTGAATTGTGATTATTAGGGAATGGTGGAAGCTTGGCTTCACCTTGGTTCCTAAAGCAGAAGTTCAGAGATCTCAGTATGCGCAATCTACTCCAAGATTTAAAGCTTCCCTTCAGGTGCTTCAACACAGAGTTTAACTACAGTATTTTATATTAACACAAAACATACAGGTCTGGGGTTCTGCTCTAAGCCCTAGTCTATTACTCACTTTTATATAAAGAACTGGTGCAACAGTCTGAAAAAGCTATTTTGCATATCAGATTTCATTGCATTTGGAGAAGTGTCCAGGAAGGTGCCAGCACATAAAATCCAGGAAGAAATATCTTTCAGGAACATGATTGAGGCAGAGACATCAGTGCAATCCTAGACACACTCCCACGGAGTTCTTTCATGGCCTGATGCAATTTACTCTGTAAGCCCTACCCACAGTCCTTCTTTCCTTTTGTCTGCCCACCTATTTAGCCAGACTCCTGCTGTAAATAATTGATTGCAGCATGACATGACAGACACGCTGAAGAGAGGGCAGGAAGAGCAGCTTGTAGCACAGGTATGTAAACCAAAGCAACTTTCTGAGACTGTATCACAAAATTTCAGTGGGTTTTTTTTCTGCTGTATCCCCAAATTAGCCATTTCACAGTCAAATATGTCTTTAAAAAATTCTCCTCCCACTCCTATTTGGCATAGTAAAACAACAAGAGTCAGGGAAGTGTCAAAATCAATTAAAACACATCTGCTACACGTTACTTGGTTATATGGAAGTACGAGTCTTCCATGAGGGAAAGCTGTTCCTTGAAGAATGCTTTTCTTCCCATCATGGCTTTCACATTTAAAGAACTCTGTTTCAGAGCCTTTGTTTATTTTAGCCCTGAGACCAGTTATCAAGCCCACATATTTGCCTGCCTATCTCCACATCTACACCTCCATGTTCATACACTGCATTTCCCCTGTGTGAAGTCCTCATCTACCTTACAACTCCACCTTCTCTAAACTACAACACATGCAAAATGTTGCTACCCACCACCTGTGGAGCTTCACTTGCTCTCAGAATCCAATTAAGAATTTAGCAGCCTTGATGAATTTGACATCCTGTTCAGCCTGACATGTGTCTTTATGCACAATAAACTGGGTGCCTTGAGAATTGGTAAAGTCAAAGTCTCCTCAGACTATAAAAATGGATTCAAGGTTTCTGCATCTCCTAGCGCTGTTTTGGTTCTCTAATGAAGATTTAATTTCTCTTTTCAGACAAGGAAATATCTATTCAACCTAAAGCAACATATTAAAAATTTTGAACCATGAAGTTTTTATTTGGAAGCACTGCTTCTAGTCACCTTCTCCAAAACAGGATAAACTGGATCTTGGAACAGCACACAATTCACTTTGCAGCCAGTTTGGCCAGTAGTTCCCCCAGCAAAACCTATGCTGGTATCCAACTTCAGAGTATATCCCTGGTTGCTAAAGAGGCTCCCTGACCATTGCAGTTTGGTAGCAGCTTTGTGGAACATCCCAGACTATTACTCCAACACCACTAACAAAGGTGAACGTTGTACACTGAACTTTGGATGGCTCCAATGGGCAGCATGGGGAATACACCACAGATAGCCACATGTGGACTTTATAGCTCATGAAGTGATAGGTGAGCTAAGAATTGTATTCGCTATCACAAGGTCCATGTGACTTCTCTAAAGAAGCCACACAGGTTAACAACAAGGTTCGGTTTTAAACCAGCAGCTTTGGTTTCTTCAAGTACTCAAAAAGCACTTCAAAGCAATCACCAAATATGCATCTCTGGGCTCCATATAGCTACTGGAAATAAACCCTAGTTTTGTCTGAAGTTTAAATACTCATGGACAACACTTGGTAATCTGCCGATGAGAATAAGGACTAATCTCCCCTTTCATGTGAGTTAGGGCACAGGGAGACAGGCTACAAATTAACAACTGCATTATTCTATCACTTTTTCCACTCCAAATGGAAGTGAAACCTTCACTGGCTGTTTCAAATTTTCTATCTGAATCCTGACACGTGTTTGTTCAGTGTTGCATCTTTCATGAGAGAATGAAAAAGCTGAAAGTTAGACTAAGCCATTTGGAGATGTAGCTTGAAAGCAGAAGGTTTCTAATAACCTTTATCACCAGGAATTCAAGGTGACAATTTTAACTTGACTGCTCCAGATTTACATGAAAGGGAAGATGTGGGTCAATTTTAAGTTACAACTTGCATGGAAAGTATGTCTTCTTAGGAGACCAATCCACATGCTAAATGGGAACTCTACAAATGTGAAGTCTGCATGCTAAGATGGGAACTGCCCAGAAACAGGGGTCTAAACCTGACTCCTCAGGCACAAGGCCAGAGTCTCACTCTCTCTTTTGCTTCCCTGCTTTTTAACTCTGAGGAAAAAAAAAAAAAAGTGCAAGAATCAATGACCCAATTTCAGCTAAAGGGGCAGACAATAAGCAGTGGTTAGAGAGCCGAAGGCCAGCAGAAAGGAGCTTTCTGGAAGATAGCTGCATTCTTCAGAAGGATCTAGATTCCACACTCTGGTTTAGTGATAAATGCTTAGTTTATTTCCTAATAAGACAAGCAATGCTGGCCAGGTTTTTTTATTCAATGAGGGCAATGCTGCTATGTATTGGACTTAACATCTACATGTCACTAACAATGATGTAACTATCACATTTCATCTATCTTGCTTTGAGCACACCTGCTTGATCAGGCCCCACAAATGTCAGGTGACTCAATAATCTCAGAGGTTTTTTCCAGCCTAATCAATTCTGTGACTGGAACATGATTGGTTTAAATAGGAACTAGGAATTTACACAGACCTTTTATGAAACACACAGTTTTTCAAGTTTTAAGGAATATACTGAGGTTGTGAAAAAGGGAAAAAGAAATTTAAAAAACAAGAAAGACACACAGAGCAGAAGCAGAGGAGGAGACAGAGTGCTGATCTTCCTGCACAAAACCACGTTACTGCTCTTCATGAACATGGCCTGGAGGCTCAGAACAACCTCTACCCTGGTAACAAAGGCACTACACCCTTTAACCAGAAGTGTGGAAACAATCTCTCACCAATATGCATGTATACACCTTTTAGTTTTACTGCTTCTGGCTGGAACTCCACTTCTTTATCCAGAAATGCTATTTATCTGAAAAGCTGAATCCCAGGGCAAGAGACGCTTCCACTACAGACACCAAAGAGCTGACAAACACCAGAACCACTGAGAAGACCTTTCACACTTCACAGAAAACGTTTCTTTCCCCAGTCTTATCCTCTGCACTCATCTGTAACCCTTCAGCCTGTTGTGTTCTTCAGATAAGGCCACCCTTAACAGTAGTCTCCAAATAGAACATATGTAGAGCCCCTCCTTCAACATTTCACTCTAACCATACCCTTGGAAAAGATGTATTGAAGAGCACCATTGCTATGTGGTCAACAGAGACACAGTGAAAATCATGGCACTCAATTCCAAAGAAAGCCTAATAGCATTAGATTATTTTTATACACATTATCAGAAAAAATGATGGCTGTTTATTACAATGAAATAAAGGCAGTTTTCCCTTCATGGAAAATGAACAATGATGGAATATTTTTTGTGGAAGGAACTAGCACTATCTAATCTATTCCTCTTGGCAAACTTGGAAAATCAGAAGTCTTCGTGACACCGTGAAAGACAAGTGGCAAATGAGAAATGAGTTGACAGTGACAACATAGTGCAGTGAAGGAAAGTCAGGAAATTGATTTTTTTAAGACCATGCAACATTAAGAACCAAGAAGTGGAGTGAACAGTTGCATACTCAGGGTTGCACATAATCTTGCTTTGTCATGCTCAAAGACGCGTATTTTTCATAAATGCATTAAGTATTTACTACATTAATCAAACCTGTTTACAGCATTACCTTGGCATGCAAATTTAACTGCTAAATATTAAGATTTGCTGACATAAAGTACACTAACTCTTACAATGCTCTTCTACTGACAAATATACAACCAGAAATCTTGATGTAAACAAACACACGAAGTCCAATGTTACAATACATGAAAAGTAAAAAACTGTCTCTCATTGTAAGATATAAAACCAACACGGCACACACAGAAGGTATTAGTAACTAGACCCTAAGTCATGAGATGTGATTACAGACGGGAAATCATCCTATTAGAGGTTCTCTGACAGTCTGGTTATGTGGTATTTTTAACAGTGAACCCCTAATTGTTTACTTTATTTCTTTTGGAGTTTGTGGATGATAAAGGGAAAGGCAATTAATTAGATTTAACAATCAGTCACAGCATTCTAGGTCACTTACTCACCTGGGCACAAGCAGAAGTGGAATTTAATACACCTAAGTGAAGTCTTGAAACAAATGGTGTATTTACGGGACAGAGCAGCATTTTGGGAAAGAACTTGGCAAGTAAAGTTTTAAATTAAGAGTTCAGTGTAAGCAAAGGTGTTTTTGGAGGCACAGACAGTTACATGGGCAGTGTAACCTTTTAGCTAAAATACATTAAGAGATACCAATGACTAACATGATACCAATGAACTGTGGAAGGCTTCAAGAAGACAACATGAGAAAAACAAACAAAAAAAAAGAGGGAAATATTTGGATTAAATGTTCGAGAAAATGAAGTTTTCAGTCATGGCTGTTTGAAAGGATGGCTTCAACACTCTAGCATTATTTAAAAATACCTTAATTGTATGCATGTAAAGGGCTCTTCAATGAAATGGACCACTGTGTAACAGGATTTGCCAGATGGAAACTTAAAACCAGGAGAACTTTATTAAAAGTCAGAAGTTTGGTGGAAACTGTAACGGAATCTCAATTGTTGGACAAAAATCTGGACTAGATGACAATTTGGTGCATTTTGAACTTTCTGCTATAGGGAGGAAAAAAAAAACACCTTGGCATCCAAACTACACTGAAGGAGCAAAACCAGACCTTACTATGAAGATGTGAGAAGCCACCTGAGGCAGCCACACTATTCAACATTAACCCAGCCTTCCAGACTTGAAGACTGACAGTGAGCCCTCAGCCACTGCTTTCCACTGCCTTCAAAGCTGAAGCACTCTCTCTTCACATCAGTACCTCAACAAACTACTAAAGGCTCACAGTCAGAGCCTGAAATATCAGCAAAGCCAATGTCCTCAGCTCTTTCTTCTGTTAAAATTTGGCCACACTTTGTTGGTATGCTCTGCACGTCCCTTGCCATATCCAGCTATGAGACATAAAATTTCCATGAGAACTGCTGTGGACATCTGGCTACTCTGGCTGAAGCCTTTCTGAAGAGATCTCAACCAGCTGTAGGAGACTTTCCTGAAAACCTGAACTCTTCTCAGGTTTTTTAGGGCCTGCAAACTACTTACTAGTATGTTTCTTTTCAGCCACAAAACAGTTGCAGGAAAAAATTCCCTGATATGTATCCAAAAAGAGAAACCACGTCAGCAAAAAATGATGATTCAAAAATCATCATGTTTGGCAGAGGACACCCAGCTGATGATGCACTGGTTGAGCTTTACATGCGACATCCCAAGTTACAGATCTGAGGGACAAAAATTATGTTTTTATCTGTCACTTCTGTTAGGAAAAAGGCAATGTTTCACTACAGGGACAAAAAAAAAAAAAAAAGTCTTTGTCCCTCTCAACAAAAAGCTAGAAGCACTGCTTTTAAGGAAACCAGCTGCCACCAGTTATCAAAAAGCAGATTGATATCCTAGAACATGAAGTTTTAGCTTCCTCACAATAACAGGCCTCCAGAGGTTGACAGTGTGAACTACTGATGGTACCTGGAGAGGAGAGCTTAACATTGAACTGAAGTTTGATACACAAAAGGGAGAAAGTGAATGTTTACGTCATGGTTCAATATTACTTCACGGAGCACTCTGTCAGCTTACTGGTGTTTTAAGTTTCATGCATCATGTTTGTTACCTGCATTTTATGCCAGCACACAGGCCTCTAGTTTAAAAACCCCTAAATAAGAGAGACAAAAGAACTAGCCTGATTAAAGCTGCAGCTCACCAGGCTGCATTTTCTCAGCTTTACTTGTTAATAAACAACAAAAAGCATGGCAAGGTACTTCAGATTCCACTGTGAACTTTTACGCTACGCTACCCAGCCAAAAAGGCATTTCAATTCAATTACAGCAGTTTTAATTTCTGCAACTGGTATCACAAACTTTGAGTGTAAAGTAGTTACGAAATTCTAGCCCAGTTCAACCATAGAACTGCTTGTCCCTTCCTCGCCAAGATCTAAAGGCTTGTAACATGCCAACTTTGTATTTTTCTTTTTGCAACCTCAATTATTAAATAATAATAAATGATTACTTAACTTGAACTATCTCCTAGGGGAGTGGAGGCATCCTCTCTCTCCTCCACCCCTCTCATAAGGAAGACTGCCATACCCGAAAACTCCTGCATAGTTTGATTAGAGCAAGTTTTCCAAACCACCATTGTTTAAAGAAGAAAATTATCAGCAGTCATAAACCTAATTTCCTTTGGCATCAGTCGTGAACACAGTGCTCACCAGTAAGTTTACCCACCTCATTATTAAGAATGCTGTTTATCATAAGAAAATATGCTGCAGTTTCACAGTGTACAAGGTGAATACAAAACCAGAACATTTCTTTGAAGCTCGATTTTCTGAACCTCTGAGATACACATTTCCTCTCCAAAGAGGAGTGCTGTCTGTCTGTTTATGAGACTGGCTTGATTTCTGTACTCTTCCCAAGAGTAGCAATATACTAGTCCCAGAGCTCTCCTCGCCTATCTCTATCCTGACTAAAAGTCCCACTCAATATGGCATTTACACCTAAATAAATAACCAGCTGTTTGGTTTCCTCTCCTGAGCCGTAAGCGCTAGAACGAAGAAAGCACTGCTCAGCTGCACTTGGGAAACCTACTAGAAGAGACAGAAGGGGAAAAAAAAAATAGAATTAACCATAGCACATCCAAATCAAGGCATCTGGGAAAATGACGGCTGCCTGAGGAGAACCCAGACCCGCTGAGCATCACCAATGTAACACCGCCGCTGGGTCCCAGGCCGGGACTTCCCCCATCCCCCCGCCATCTCACCGGGCCCGTAGAACTTGCTGCCTTTGGTCACGTCGAAGACTTTGCCGTTGACAGCCAGGAGGATGCGAGGGTTGCGAGCGCCGTCGAACTCGCGCAGCTGCTCCAGGGAGAAATCCCGGCGCTTCATGCGCGGCAGCGCGGCGGCCTCGCCCTGCCGGGCCGCGCCCCCCGGCCCGTTCCGCGTTCCCCAGCGCAGGTACAGCCGGTAGGCCGCCAGCAGCGCCAGGGCCAGCAGCCCCACGCCAAGCAGCATCTCGCCGCCAGCCACGGCCGCGCCGCCCGCCCGGCCGCCCTCAGTCCTGAGCCGCCCCTGCCCATCGTCCGCCATCGCTGCCCGGACAGCGCGCGCCCGCCCGGGACACGCCCGGCCACGGCCACACCCCCGCCCCCCGCCCCTCCCGCTTCCCATTNTGCCGGGGGTCGCTCGCGCCGCCGCCTCACGGCAGAGGGCGGGAACGGCCGGGAACGGCTGGGAGCGGCGGGAGGGTCCGCGGGCGCCGTGTTAGACCCGCGGGCCCGGGAGGCGGGGGTGCGGTCGCAGGAGGCGCCTGTCCCCGCCACCGCGGAGGGGGTCGAAGGCCGGCGGTGCTCGGCCACCGCGGTGCGGCCACGTCGTGCAAGCGCCCGCCCGGCAGCTGCTGAGTGAGCGACACGTCTGCCTGCGCAGGGCTCTGAGGCGGCGGCGCTGCCCGCTGGGGTGACACAGGGCCGGTCTGTGAGGCGGAGGCGGCTCAGGGGGTTGCTTGCTGCACTTCGCTGCTTAGGGTGAACGTACTCTTCCATTTTTGGCTGTCAGAAAACGGGGTGCTTGGTAACAGAGGGCTGATGAACTAGGATCACTTCCCGGGCTGTGAAGTGTATCACTGGCAGCACGTAAATGGTTCTTGGGATACCTCGTTACGTACTACCCGTGCTCCTCGGGAGTTTTGCTCAGAAAGACTCCTTAAAGGTTTTATTATTTCCAAGGGTAGGGATGGTGCGTGTAGGTCCTCTCAGTAGGAGGACACCTGCAGAGAAGGCAAAGACCTGGAAGCAGAATTAAGCCCTTCTGCACCTCTCACTTTGAGAACGTGTTCTCAAGCAGCACTGACCATCTCATTGGACAATACAGAACCACTGCATGGATGTGTGACAGCCTCAGGGAATGTAAGCCTGGCTCGGCAACTCTCCCTGCGGCTGGAATGTGGTACAGGGAGTACTTGGGACTTAAGAAACGCTGTTACTCCACATAACTCCGTGGTGCTGAAGCGTCCCTGCCTCATACCAGCTTTAGGAGTAATTTACAATCATGTAACTCGCTTGGAAAGCTCAAATGTTTTCACAAAACTGGGAAGACAGTGCGAGGGACTAAACCCAGTAGGAAATAACATTAAGGATACTTGGCATTTTCATGAAGCCCCGAGTTTTCAACACCCTATGTAAAGATTAGGTGTTTAATCTTCTGCCCTCTGAGCCGGTTCAGTAATGACTACCTCTGTGAGGAAACAGGATAAAGTTCTTGCTAGTTAAAGACCTGCAATTAAAATACTTATCACTATTCTCCTTAACCCAGCAGGCTCTATTTAATATATGTGTAAGTAAACACTATTAAGAAAGTCCTTTTATCCGAACAAGTCACAGCTTGATTGTGGTTAACAACAGTTTTTATTACAGAATTATAACATGTTTAAATTGTTTGGGCACAGCTATGCTGCCGATTAGAAAAAGACAGTCGCAGTCTTATCTCTGTATTTCTTTCCCTCCTAAGTTTAATACAGATTTTTCCACATCATCTTAAAGTGTCCTCTTAACTGCCTTTGTATTTCAAAGATGGATTCAGAAAACAAAAACAAGTGGAAAGAGATGTGTGAAGTACTTTTACCCATCTAGAAAGATCTTGCCTCTAAATTCATCCAGAGTGGCTAAATCATTCTGCATGTTCCTTTGAAAACCTGTGGTTTCCCACTGCATGAATGTGGTGCTGTGGTAAATCCTGGCAGGAATGCTTTAAGAAATCGGTGTGGCAACTCCAACCGTTCCTTTCAATCTTTATTTCTTCTGTTCTGGATGCCTTCTGAAGAGATTATATGGCTACCTGGGCTTGGCTGGGACACCTTGGCTTAGTTCTGTGAGCCATGGTGGCTATTTTTGATTCCCAGATAAGAGCTGGAAACCAAGAGGAGTTTCAGGAACCTGCCCTAAGGACATGAGATAATTCGAAAGACCACGTTTATAAGAGTTGTACTTGAAAGAATTTAAACACTGGAAAATAGACAAAGACTAAATAAATCTGGATTAGACTGGTTCCAAACCTGTCAAATTTTGTTACAGTGCTGATAGTTTGACCTGCCAAAGAAATACCAGAAAACACAGTTTCTCCACTGTGGCTTTTTCCAGCATTTCTTCCTTGCCTGACTGGTTTGCCAAGACAAAAAGTCTGTCCCTGTACAGTGTGAGAGTTACACAACTGATAAATGGTCTCCAAAAGTCTCTCAGCATTACTGTGCTGGTTCTGCTGTTCTTTACCTGTGTTTCTCAGTGGTTGTTTAGGTGTGAACAAACCTTATTTTGATCTGACAGCCAGCTGTCATAGATCCTGATATGTGATTGGGAAGTCCAGGTATAGCTAATAAATATAATTGCAGGTGTCAGGGGAGTGATTGCAGCAATATGATTAAAGGAGTGAAAGGAAAGTTGGGCACTGCGGGTTTTCTGTGGGGAACAAACCCTCAGAATGTTTCATTCTGAAATCCATGCACAGCGAGTTCATTCACATGGATTTGATCTGAAGAGCTAACAAAATAATAATAATATTTACATATGACAATTTCCCATAAAGTGCTTAGTAAGCCCTGAAAAAAATGTATGAAAGACGTTTCTAATTACGGATGTTATAGTTTCAATTCTTCTGGAGTAATTATTTAATTTTGTAGGGCTTTTTCCCCTGAGAAAATTCGGAGAACAGCTAGAAAGTGAATTACTCATCACTGTATTTACACGCAGTCTCACCTTGTTCTGCTTCCTCATCTTCTGGATAACTTGTCCATTAAGAGATGAATGCCTTGACTCAGAGTGATGCTGGTCGCTTTTTCTGTTCAAACACTGCTTGTTACAGCCTCTGGAAAGAAGACAACTCAGGGGAAAGCACAAGGAGAGCACAGCTTTACAAAAAGAAATTGAACTCTGATGCCAGGCACTCATGGCTGAGGCCTATTTTCCATTGATTTTGAAGCTGAAGAGACATCTCTTGTCGCGCAAGGACAGGCTACATTCAGGGTAGATTAGGAAGTAGACTGTGTGTGGAGGAATGTAGGGATTTCCGAGTAAATTTGGAGTCAGAACAATCAATCAGTTCCATTGATCTGAGGTATTTTTAAACCTGGCTTAATGTATGGGATGCACTGACAATTTTTTAAGCTGATACAGCTTGGAAACACTGATGAGGTCAGTGCAATGCTTGATGTCTTATTTCAAAATAGTACCTGCCTGAATTCCTTTCACGTATTTATTACGTATTTATTTTAAGTTCTACATGGAGACCTATGAAAAATCATTTAATACCATGTCTTATAATGAAGAACTGCTTCATTATTCAGGAATTCTGTTAAAAAAAAATTGAAAATGCAGTATGAACAGTCACATAAAAATTTGTATTTGCCCTGTGTGCTGGTTTGGGCTAGGAGAGAGTTAATAATCTTCAGACTTATTGGTCTGGGGCTCAATTTTTCGTTGGTAAAAAATGAACTGTTATGTCTTAGCCTCTATAAACTGTGTTTTTTTCATTTTAACTCTCTCTTGGGATTATCCTTGTAAAATGCCATGGTGTTTACATGTGCATACTGTTTTGTAGGATCAAAGTGAAGGAACCTGTGTCTCAAGCCAACATCCGTTTTTTTAGCCCTATCTGTTACAGTGTTGGTTTTTCCTGGAGAGATGGGCTTCTGTAAAGGGCAAAAGCCATTTGAGCAGCTTACACAGAGGTTTATGGCCTCTCTTCCATCCCAAAGTCCCCCTCGATAAGGCAGAATGGTAAATACACAGCCAAGTGTAAATGTGTCATAGTAGTGACCTATAAATTTGAAATAGGCACCATCCATACAATTAGATTCCTTTTCTTTTGTGTGGTGTCAAAATCTAGAACTGCATCATTCACACATGATGGCAAACAAGGTGAGGTAGACTTGTCATGATAATTAGACCTCTTCATTGGACAAAGCCTGTCAGGGTTCAAAGTCACCAAATGCCAGTCTGTCCTTGTAAGTCTTTTTTTTTTTTCTTCTTCTTGTTTTTGGGAGGGGTGTGTGAAAACTGCACACGTGCAGCTCCTGTTCTTTGGCAAGCAGTCACAGCAAGGAGTAAACTGCTGAAGTCCCCTGTGGCAAAGTCCATGTTTATTTCAGCGTTTGCCCTTTATATTTTTCTATTTTTGATGAGGAAAGGAGAGGAAGTTGAGGAATACAGTCAGATTTTGTTTATCAGGTAGGATCATTCACATCAACAACTCATCAGTAGCCTGTGCCACTTTCTAATATATATACTATCTATGAACTTATTGCACAGCCAGAATTTTGATTAGTTTGATTAATAAGGTGAATTTTCCTGAGTAAGTTCTGTTACTAAGACTTGCATTCACGGGTACATGGTACTGTCACCAGAGTCTAGAAAACCTTTTCACTGGCTGAAGATATTCCTGTACTGGAACACAACACCTTTTCATTTCTTAGACAGCACAGCCTTTGTGTTACAGTTTGTAAACTGGGGCCTTTATCAGAGAGAAGCCTGACAACATCTTTTTTTGGAATCTCAGATCAACAAATCCTCTTTCTCCAATTTTACAGGTACTCAGAGAATGGAAGGGCCAGTAAAGAGGCTGAGCAAAGCCACTGCTGCAGGTAGCAAGGAACTATATCTCATTCCCAGTGACATTGCTGTGGAGATGCACAAGAGGAACACCAAATTCCAAACTTGCAGCAGGTACAACAGAAACAAGATAAGAAACACTGACAACAGCATGAGGAAAAATAAGGGAAGAAGGCACTTGCCAGAAGGGCAGCAAAGAGTTTCCAGCATCTAAACTTTATGTGCAGATACAAATTCTGTAAAGACTAATTACAGTGTCCCTGAGCAATAACTTGTATAGTGTAGCACATAAAAGTTATGACAGTGCATTTACAGAGTTTATTTTCACACATTTCACTTTAGCTTTGGTCTGCCAAACTCTACTAGGTAGTTAAAATCAGGGTTTTGTTACCTGACAGAAGGTTTGATGGCCTTGCTCTTAAACATTTCCTTTTATATATTTTTAAGTTTAATGGAGTTGTTTAGACATTTTGGTTCACTTAATCATAAAGAAAAGGCCATCATGCCATTTTCAGAATTTTTGAAGATGAGTAAAGCAGCCAACCTGTAAGATCAGCTATAACAGCATCCTGTGCTCACAGAAAAGCACACACCAAGATTTATGTTTAATTTGACATGTCATCTAAAAAAGCAATCAACCCTGTGGAAACCTGACAATGATTCTGGCACTATAAAGCTGAAATTTATGGCCACCTAACCTAAAGCTTATTATAGAGTAAGCACCACAGGCCTCTATAAAGCCTCATAACATACAGGCGTGGTGGTTCCAAACCATTTTTCTAGCACCAAACCACCCTATCTATCAGCAATAAACTGCTCCCTAAAATGGTCGCATCTGAATACACATGGTCTTTCTAATTTTAGTCTTCCTGATTTCTTTTCAAAAGCATGGATGCTTCTCAAAAGTGTGAGTCAGCTCAAACTGACTCCTAGCAAAAGGTTTACAAGATCCAAACCTTGTCGGAGTCCTCACTTTCTCAAGTGAAGGCGCAAAATGAAGCAGGCTACAAACGAGTGTGAACTGTTGATAGCATAAACGGAAGTGTTCTGCCTGCCAAACCTGTGGCTGAGAACAATAGCTGAAATTTCTCTGCAGGTCCCACATTGTCTGGGACTTGCTTCTAAAATAATGTCAGGAAAGGTAGATGAGATTGACCCAAGTATGTTAACGACTGCTAATCCACTGCAAGCAATGCCACTGGTTCTAAACAAGGTTCCAGTTTGTCCTTTCAGTGCTTGACACTGGAAAATAGTGGTTTTGACATAGGTATGACCAAATTCCTCAAGACTTTCAGAACTGGGTTTATGTTTCTTCTGGTGGAAGAACTTTTGGGAGGAAAAATTAGGGCCAACTTTTTCTGGGGAGGAGTACTCCCTATGATAGTTGATGTAGACAAGCCTTATTTGAGAAGAGACAACCATATCCTTTTGGGAGTAATCTAGATCGTGTGATGACAGGAGTGTAATTATAGTGCATATAATAAATACATTAAGTGTTTCATGAACTGAAGGACAACTGGAAAGAAGAAGAACGTAATTTTTTTTGTTTTGTTATGTTTTCTTGATTGTACACATTAGTCTGAGAATATCCGATGCTAGATTCAGAGTTTCTGATTCACAAGTGAGGTACACTAGAGATCTGGCAAATCATTGGTTATTAAAACCTTTTTGCAAGTAAGTAAATAATACTAAGAAATTAAAATAGGAACCCTTGTCCTGTGTTCTGTACCCACCTAGCAGGCCTGTGTGTGACTAAATGAAACACAAGACACTGGAAAAGCAGGCTTAGTGTGTGTATATTTATCTGTTACCTCTGTACCCCTATGTCTTCCTTTTGATTTTGAGTAATGACCAGGACTAGGCTGAAACTGAGTGAGAAATCCATGTTCCAAAGAAGCAATGCAATACTGTAATTTAGCAAGCAGATTGTTAGAATTGGAAGCTGGACGGACATTGGACAGAAACAGCCTGGGGAGAGTCAGAGAGGTTGTCTTTGACACAGGTAAGGATTTGGGAACTTTGCTGTTAAAACCTGTGTTTGATGCAGACTTGCAGAAGTAATCTCAGAGCCTAAACTCTTCCTCCAATGGTAACAGCCACCAGGTACTTGTAGTAATTTGTGCTGAAAAGGGATTCAACTGTGCAGAGGTGCATAGGAGAGCTCAGACAGCATAAAGCCTGTGCAGGACCATGAGCTGTTGGAAGTCAGAGTAATCTGCTTCCTCTATTCCAGTGCTGTTAGTGGCTGCAAAGAGGTGAAAAGTAGCCCAGAAATACACGAGTTTGTCTCCAGTGGTGCAGATATACTGCCAGTCCAACATCTTTATTGCAGAGGAATGTTACAGCCTGCTTTGCCTTGTGTGAGGTAATTTCTGTACCACAAAGGTACCTTTTTGTACCATCAAGGTACAAAATCATGTACACCAATGTTTTGAAAGGGACATTGGTAGTCTCACGAGATTGTGTTTTTTCCCTACTTGAAGAACTGTTATGCTACAGTAGACTCATGCAAAACAAGTATTTGTTAGGGAGATTTCAAATATCTTTTCAAATATCTGTATTCTTTATTTATGCTCATCATAAAGTAATTAAAACTCAATTAATATGTAGAAGAAAATGAAGCAATGTAAGACTGTGGTTCTGCAGTAAGTCATATAAAATTTGTGGATGTAGGATTTCCTGGCAGTTGAAATTTGATCCGTATTGGTGTGAGCACAGGACTGCATTTTTACCAAATGAGCCTGAGCATATGTTACATTGTTTATCCAGGGTTTATGCCAGCTTTCTGTCAATTGAACTGGATAAATTATACCTGATCCAGCACAAACTTAGAGTGGTACAAACAGACAGTATCTCATCTGATAGGACCTCTCCTGGGACAAAATTATTTTTTCAAGCTATTTACAATCACACAGAATGATAGCCTACCACCCTAATATGCTATAAACCCTGCACAGACCTTAGAAAAGTCTGTTTCAAGTCAAAGCATGCCTATATCTGATTAGCTGTAAATAGACTGACAATTTTTTCCTCAGAGGGAAAGAAAGGAGAAAGTCACAAATTCACATTATATTTCACACCTTAGGCAAGTACAGAAACGTTCCAGAATATGATTTGTATAGAAATCTTGCGTGTACTCACGTAAATGTAAATAATGAGGTGGGAAAAAAATGAGTCATAGTGATAGTTAGAAACATAATTCTTGAAATTATTTGGTTAGGTTTGGGCCCATATTGTGAAAGAAAAAGGATTTGATTTTGTGTGTCCTACCATGTTTCATATTTTAAATATGTAGCTTCTGTGTCATATTATGAATCCTTGGCATTTCATTCTGAAGCTGAATTGTCATGACAATAGTTGTGGGAAGTAAAGATAGCAAATCAGAACATTACAGTGTGAACCCAGTGATTTTTGAGATCTCCTAAGCTGGAGGGTCAAATCCATCAGTAAATGTATGCAGGTTTTACCAGTTTTGATATAAAATTGACTGAGGTCCTGTAAGACTTTTGTTGGGAGTTTGTTAATTTTCATTTAAATTTCATTAGAATTTATTAACTTATTTTTGTCACTGCACCAGTGTCAGGCTTTGGCCAGGTATGGTGACTGACTGCAATGCAACATCTAAGGACAGCATTGCTTAGCATTGTTCAGGCCACTTTGGCTACCTGTTTCTGCCTGCAGCCTTTACTGAGCTGGAACAGCAGTTTATTGCATGCTTGCTAGACCAGCCTATGGAGCTGATTTAACTGAAGAACAGCAGGGATTATGACAGCTGGCACTGCCACTGATTTTTTTTTTTTTTTCCTCCAAACTACACAGTCTATGAAAACAAATGGATCTGGGAACTTAGAGCAGACCTGGCAAAAGGGTATGATGGCAGCGTGGAATAAACTGAAAGGAGTATTATCCCTGACAAACTTGAGGTAAGAGCATACCTGTAGCTCCATCCCAGAAGGAAAAGATGACCTGAAGTAGATGCACTCATATGGATAGAAGAACACTTGAAAATACAGCATGCACTGGGGGCTGTAGATCAGATCTATTCTGGTATGACTACATCTATACCAATGGTGCTGCTATAACAGTGTTAATAAAAATGTCCTCCTAACAGAGAGTGATGCTAATAAAGCTTTTACAGGTACAAGACCCCTAAAAATCGGAATCAGTATCAATAAATAACATACTCATCTAATGTAAACATTGCACACCTCAATTAAACAAGGATTCCTATTGTGCAGGTCTTTGTAGAGCTGTTATTCTAGTAAGCTAGCACTGTGGGAGAATGCAGAAGTTATCTTTTAGAAGTTGAAGAGCCATTTTACCTCCCTGCATACATTTTGGTGAACTTTCCAAAATCAGTCTTGGTGCAACTGAAGCATCTTTAGCATTCTTCCATTACCACTACATGTACCACTACCACCTCTTAAAAGCTTGTGTTTGTTCTCCAAATGGGACCAGATTGTACTGAGAGATTGGTATTTTTAACCCAGTTTCCTGTGGAGGAATAACCTGGGCTCATGGCAGGGCACCGCTATTCAACTCCTACAAAGCACTCCCATCACTCATGCCAGACTTGGATTGGCTTGGACTCCAGACCATTCCAATGTAATCTGCACCAGCAGTGCTATTTTAGCTGCAATCACTTTACATTATATGCAAGTACTAAAGATATACAAGAACTTAAAACATCCTTTGGGGTTGAATTTTGCAAAAAGCTTGTCAACAGAAAACATTTCCAGGCGATAGTTGATGAAATATACCAAGTCAAGGTCTGATGATACATAGCAGTTTGCTGCATATGAGGATACTTAACCCAAAAAGTGATTTATATATTTGACTTCTACCTGCAAGAGAAACACCTGCTGTGCTGTTTGTGATTCCAGTGCACTTGGGATGGAATGGATCCAGCTGCTGAGCAGCAGGCCTTACAGAGGCACTCTCTTAGGCTGCTGTGGATGCTCAGTCTCAGGACTGACCACAAATCTAAAGTAAAGGAACTGCTGAGGATTATTGAGTATGGCTGGCCCAGGTACTCCAAGAGGATCTGTTATAGGTAAAGAGCCAAACTAGCCGAATTAAAATGCAAAAAATAGAATTTATTGATTACAGAAATTTGGAAGAAAACCACGGTCAAAACGGACAAAGTGTCAAGCCCGGGAGTTTGACACTGGTGGACAGAGCATACCCTCTCTCTCGCCATCTCCCTGTCCACGAATTTGACGTGCCAGCACCCCGGTTCTTATACCCGAAAATTGCCCTTAGGCTAGAGTCCGCAATAGAACAAAAGTCTTTCTTTCTGTTGTAGATGAAATCTATAGTTGTCGAATGCTGGTCTCTGGAGTCGCTGAAAAGATTGAATATGGGTCTCCTGTCCCACTGAATAGGTTTATCGGTGGTGATGATTCCTTAATTCATTTTTAGATGTGGGTTCGGGTGGAGACTGACGAGCTTATCCTTATCTGATGATAACGATCGCGCGTTAAGCATCGGTCGTCAGCCACGATCTCCTCCCGAAACTCGTGGGGTTCCATTGTTTCTTCAAATGTAAGTGTTGTGACTGTGTAAGGTTTCCAGGCTCCCCACTGAAACCAGACTTCCCGTAAAAGGCTCAGACAAAACTATGATCTTAGAAAATATTAGTTACATACAATGAAAAGAGGTCCGGCATGAATTAATATTCACACTTATAACAGATCCAATCTGCTTGAATGATAGTGCCTGTTAATTTGGGATAAACCAGATGGGAATCAGATTTGTGGGGGGGGAAAAAAAAAAAAAGCACCCCATGCATATGATTTCTCCAGGTGCATTTTCTTGTAGAATAATGGCAAATTTGTGTAACATCACACTCTAGGAGTCAGAATTTTCCTCTGCCTCCTCTGTACCCTTCCCATAAATGGTATGCTGAAGTCCTAAGTCTTCTTGCTGTTTGCATAGAAAAGGCAAAACTACAGGGAGGACTAGAATTCAAACTTTTGCGGGCCACTTGTGAATTGAGCTTGGTCACAGACCCTGGTGCAACATCACATTAGAGCAAAAGATGTGAAGATATCCAAAAGGAAAACTCACATATGCTGGGCCTTTATCAGAATTCAAAATATACAGGATATTTTAAAAAGACATTGACAGTTTACTCTTCCATTTTGGACATGGACAGTATGGAAGAGAATAGTTAGTGGGATGTGACTGAGGAGTATACCAAGGGATTTTTGCTATGCACGGACATGATTTCTCAGGAATGGATGTAGCCCTATGTTCCTCCACCTTCCTGTTTCCCTTCCTCCCAACATCTCTAATGCTGTCTAGTCTTCTGTCAAATAAATACTCTGGCTGTAAGCTGCACTGTAGAAGAATTTATTAAGAGCCATTTCTCTTACCATTGTAAGATATTGGTGTAAATATGATGCTGTGTACACATAGTATTTATTTATTTTAATTCCTGCAGTTTGGTGCTCTTAACATATCATATGTAGAGGTTTTGTATGTCTAATTAGCCTTTTTTAGATACAAATCTCTATAAACACTGTAGCTCTTACATTGCACTAGTGGGGCAAAATGAACAGAAGCATTTTACACAATTTATAATTATATACAATTATTATAGTTGCTGTGCTGTTAACTCCCCGTGTGCTTAGATCTCATTGCACAGCAATGATAATG
>WAAE01010391.1:0-28484 GCA_013400495.1 Nicator chloris
GAAAGTGAACTCATGGAAAGCTAAAACCAAAATTAATCCAATTGAGCTTTTTTGATTCAAAAGGCATCTCTGTTAGACAGATTGTAATAAGCCCATGAACCACTCCCACGGTTTTAATTGATTTATTCAAGATTTTCAGACAGAACTGTATAATGAGAAACTGTCTTGGCCTGTAAAAATATGCATTTAAACATATAACATATATACTGTAACACTTCTTTGAGGGCAGCATCACAAACTTAGTGCTGTCAGAATTACATCCTGAGCATGTTGCATCAATGTTTAAGTGCCTCAAGTCCCTGCATACACTGAAACAAAATAGAAAATGGATTGAGTTAAACTGTAGGTGCTTGGCACCATATTTTTCTCTTATGTGCAGGCACTGCCAGGCACATATTTATTTTTGAAACCCCAGAATACCAAACATTGTACAAATACTAGAGGGCTAATTTGTTCTTCCCAACAGAACATATGCTCAGAGGGATATCCAAGAAATGGTAGGAAACAAAGAGTTACATCATTTAAATAAATAAAAGTAGGCATTGATCTGTCTATCTGTCTGCAAAGATCTAGATGGAGAACCACAGATACAGCTAACTACAGTTAAATCTGAATGCCTGAGGACTGTTCTGCTAAACTAGGAAGAATGTATAAGATACTGTGCTCATAGACACAGGGAAGCATTTGTAGGAGAAACTGCTTGCCAAATCCTCATTCATGATATGAAGAAGCAAGAATGATAAGAAGTAAGCAGGTGAAATAAGAAGTTAAAAAATTTGTGCATGAACTTGAAGGTGGTTCATGCATAAAGAAGTAGTGAAAAATATTATCAACCCTCCCCTCCCTCTATTTAAGCAGTGGAATAACATTTGAACTGAAAAGTAGGAATGATGTGGAATCTGAGTGATTCAGAAGGTGCCAGAATAACGAAATACAGAATAGGAAGTGCTGAAATCAACAAATATGTCAAAACTTCTGCAATATTTCTGCGAAAATGGGATTAGCTTGTGCAATCAGGTGAACCTTTTGTATTACAGTCCTGAGAAAGAACACAATGACCTCATTCACGAAGGTTCCCCAGTTTGCCAAATTGTTGAAATAAAGAATTAACCTGTTATTTTAACCTAAGCAGACTGCACTGGGGCAAATAAATAGAATGAACAGTTTTCACTGATGAGCAGTGGGAATCAAATTCCCAGTTAATTAAATATTCCCAGGTATTCTTAAATAAAATGCCAAACATTTCTGAAAATGAAATACTGTCTCTACTACATTTATAATTGAACTGAATATATATTTTCAGAAAAATGACATTTTTCAGACATTTTTCCCTGAAGATACAAATGAAAAAAACCTAGCAAAAGCATTTTAAATACGCAGGAAAGTGTGGTTTTAATAAATATGTAGAATGTATGTATATTTTAGTATAATTGCCCTGTATAACACAAGCAATTTTTACCAGATAAATACTACAATACATTCTAATTATAAAATTAACAATGTGTTTAAGTGGAAAATTAGAATAAATTCCTGGTGTGGCTGTACAGATGTGACACTCCTCTATGCATATATACTTATTAAAGTAGAATGAAGTAATTTGACTTGTCATCTGACATGAAAGTACTATTTGTAGCAGCTGTCAAAGCAATCAGTGAGCAGAGCAATTTTTCATATTTTCCACATACACTGTTTTCAGTAGTTTCATTTAGACAATATTAATTGAATAATATGTGATTATATTTCTGATTATACTATAACCTCACACAAATTAATTAACAAAGTCCTCACTATATAAGCATACACTGACATTAGACTTGATAAGCACTTTGGAGTTCCATTCTCCCTCAAAATACAAAGGAAGGAAATTGTCTTTTCATCTCTTGATCGAATTTCCAAAAGGACACACTGTTTTCAATCATCGCAATATTCATCTGTAGCATTAAACATCACAGCGCAATCCAGTTTTACAAAATCCACCCACAAGAGAGGTTGAACACACCCAGCACTTCTCAAGAGGATATTCCTTCCACATTCCTTAGTCTGCCTGTGTTAATGTCACCTATGACTTTCCATGAGGGCTTTACACTGCAAAAGTGACGTATATGTAGAAGTGTATGCATGTAGACACCATCACCTCCTGCTGAAGCTGATGCTAAACAAACATCAGGGATTACTAGTCCTTTCCTTTACAAGACTTGAGTCATTTTTCAGTGCTAATGTTATGTTCCCTCTGCAAAGTGAAAGAATTATATTTTAAAAGTTTTTTTAACCATCCTACTGTTCTCTTGAGGATATTACATTATAACTGAAGGCGGGTTGGAATTATTTTACTTACTAGTTTCATTGAATTTTGCTCAACTATAGATGACACCTGAACTTTTTTCTCTGTATTCAACATACCAACAATAATTTTTATTTCCTACTTCTCCATGTTTCAAATTAGAAGAACAATTTTTTCCCACTTACTTAAACTGGAAGTGGTTTTACCCAATGCCTTGCTCAATGTCTACATCAGTCCATAATACAATCTTCCAAGAATAACAACAATAACTGAAGGGAAAAAAATACCTTTTGAGAAAGTGACAGGTAAATAAGAACCTGTTTTTAATTAAATAATATTGTATTTAGCTTTCATTTGGCATCTTACAGCAAAATCCGCCTGCAGGACAGGAGTGTAGCTATGCATGGATGAGCTGTGTTACTGGGACTTTTCTGCTTTTATCAAAAAGGAGCATGGAGGTTTGGAGCTCTATGCAACCATTAACATATGCCGAGATTACGGACAGGGTATACCCACAGTATTCTAGGGGGAGGGGGACAGTACATCACTGTGCTTAAAAAGGTGATTAACAACAACTATCTTCTCATTATCAGTCATATATTTGCATATTAC
Source organism: Nicator chloris (assembly GCA_013400495.1). Lineage (NCBI taxonomy): Eukaryota > Metazoa > Chordata > Aves > Passeriformes > Pycnonotidae > Nicator > Nicator chloris. The sequence continues at coordinate 2,894 of WAAE01010391.1, forward strand.
AAAAATAAAAAGCAATTGTGGGCTCCCTGCTGTGACTTACATAAGATATTTTTTCCTCTATTTCAGTAGCTTTCCAGTAACCAATGAAGCACAGCAGAATCCTATCACAGCAACGCTGAAGGGAAGACAGCAAGCAGACAACTAATTTTCTTTGCTACATACTCGTTTGAAATAGAAATGTAAAAAACCCCAAACCTACACAAGCATCTAGGAAACTATGTTCTTTAGGGGAAAAAAAAAAAAAAAGAAGAAGAATCCAAGCATCCAGTATTGTACTTCATTTTTAACTATTGGGTGCATCTCTTGGTGACATTTGCACATAAACCAAAGCAACTATTTTCTGGCAGTTCTGAACTTCAACTGGCTTCATCCTGTACCTCCTATAAAAGCCAAACACAGGAGCTTTTCCATCAAGATGCTACTGCCTGTCTCCCAAAAGCACAGTGAGAAGATAGAATCAATATATTCTATGAAAACAGTAACTTTAAACAAATAAAGCTCAATTGAAGTTAATCCTGAAATAAGGTTAGAAAATTACTAACCTTCTACTCTGATTGTAAAAATACCCAAGACACAGAGCCACATCCTTCACAGTCTTCCTCTAGTGTTTTTTATTGTTTTGTTTTATAAGCCTTTTTATATCAAGTAGCAGGCCTGAATTACAGTAGGTACCATGACCCTGTTACAGAAGTTTCACTGCTGTACTATGAGGACAAGCTGCCCCTCAGCTGTCAATGAAATGAAGGAATGGAAGAGGAATAAACTCTAGCATTTAAACACAGACAGGACATGATTTTCTTAACAGAAAATGTATCACCTAAGTAGAAGTGCAAAAGGAGAGACAAAACCTGCCAGTGATCTTGGAGAGCATATCACATTTTGGTCCTACATGGCTTGACATATAGCCATGTGTACACACCCACAGCTCCAGGCTTAGGCTGCTCCTGGGAAAGCTACCCTAGAACTTTGCTCTGACAGCAAAGCACTGATATAGCAAACCCTCAAAATAAACTCCCCAAAAACAAACACACAACCAAAACCAAACCAAAGAACAAACAAACAAACTACAAAACAAAACAACCCCAGTCATTTAATGTTAAATGTTAGATAACTGTCACAAGATGATTTTCTGTGAGTTAGAGATGAGTACTTTTAGCTATCTCAATTCAGGGCTTACAAAAATTGGAAAATCAGCATTCAAAAAGCACCTTGTGTGTCCCAGACAGAGCAAGTGCTGCCAAGCTGTGCAACGTCTTTTCAACATACTTTGTGACTAATATATTTTTTGTTTATTTGAAACATCCTGAACCACATTTTTTTAAAAAACCCATGTTTTTCAGTCTAGAATCCTAGGTGGTCTGAATCATCACTGCCACCTCCAGAAGATGGCACCAGCCACCTTTATTATATTTCAGACGAATATGTTTTCACTTACTACTGTCTTCACTTCATTAATGCACACAAAACCTGTCATTTTCACTGACTCATTTGCTTTTGAAGAAACTAAGTAGGTTGCAAATGGTTTTCCCAACTTACATCTACTTTGTAATGATTACCTTGTTCTGCAGCATGGGACTTACACCACCAAAACATATAACATCTCAACTGACATTGTAAATTTTTCTTGCAATAATGTCTTTACAAAAACAGAATAAACCAGGTATCTCCTAAAAGTATGTGTATTTTGTTGGAGAGGATAAAAAATAATATCTTAAAAAATAATTATCTTAAATATCATAATCAAACCATAACACTATTAGAAAAATATTTGCTTTGCCTTTATGGAAAATATGCTGTATATAGTATGAGTGGATTAAAAAGATATTATTTTCCCCACAGATTGCAGTAAATTTCTCATAATTCTGAGTATTGCTTCTGAACCACAGATGGAATGTCATTACTAAAGTAATGACAATAATATTCCTTTGTGGGATTATTACTGAAATATCTTGATCTTTTTGCTGGATAGAAAGGGCACTGCAATCATTATTTTGGGGTCACATTTGCAATTCTAACTTATCTCAACTCAGGATCATACATGACCTTTGAGTCCATGCATATCCCACTGAAAAAATTCTTGCAGAAGTAACCACACAGATGTAGGAAATTTTTTTTTAAATCTACAAATGTAGTTTTTAAACTTGGGAGGCATTCCAAGTTTAAAAATTCATTCACCAATTGTGTATCTGAATTCAATACAGCCACAATTTTATTTTTCCCTAATTTCTCCTCTCTGCTTATAGCACCGAGATACAGCAGGGCTAGGAGCCCCTGCCTGCTACAGTATCAAGTCTTTACCCAGCTTGCGCTGACCTATTCCAACTTCTGTTCCAATACTTACTGCTGGAAGCTTTCAACATTTTTAACCAGCATATAAAAGACCTGTCAACAAAGTCAAACAACAATACTTAAACACATCCTAAATGAAGTTGCCAATACCTGCAGATACACAGAAAGCTTCAAGGAATACTTGCAGTTTAGTATATTTTGTTTGGGTTCATTAAGACATTTTATCCTTTCATTGCTCACTGGTGTATAGATTAACATGGCACATACTATTTTCTCTCCACTTTTTTACATTTCAAACTGAGGTTTTGGGTCATTTTATTTTCATTTCTGCATTTGCTGTCAACATACCGCTCTCATCACAGCCATTAGAAGCCCCTGACTGAAAAGGTTTCTTTTTCCCCATGATTCTCCTGCAGATCTGCCAGTCAGAAGGTGCCAGTATTTTATCTGAATAAAGCCTGTGAGGTTACATTTTTTTGTTTGTGCAAAGACCTGTGAAGAAGCTGAAAGACCTGTTGGTCCCTCACTGTAAATACATCCCCAGGGCACAGCTCTCAGTCTGCAGATGTAGGTAGGCTCCAGACTTCTCAGGAGTTGCTCCCTACAGAGTCAAGATGTTTCCTCAAAGATGCCCAAAGAGAAGGAGCACAGAGGGAGGGGTGGGGGCTGCAGGCCTCCCCTGGGGGTCAGAGTGGTGAGCCATGGTGTAATCCATGAGACCTGCATGAGCCTTGAGCTGGATTGGGAGTGGAACTTCAGTAGCAACACTCACTGCCGGCTGGCTGCGGTGGCCAACAGACACAGACTGGTCTGCTTTGTTGGAAAGACAACACTTCCAGTTCTGCAAGGCTGGTTATACCTAAAATCTTACTTCGTGGTATACTGAATTCGCAATATGTCTTTTGTGTAAGCAAAATGCTATGCGGTACACACAGGTAAACACTGAGTATAAAAGTAGCCAGATGTTTTTAGGCAATTTCATTTAGCTTTGAGATATCCCTACAATCAAAGATCAATACAAGAAGAAGGTAATTGAAATGACAGGATTTATTTAAAACTGCCTAGTCTAATTTCACAGACACTTGTGCAAATTAAAGCTATTCAACTCATAAAATATTTTCTTTTCTTCACCAGCAGTAAGAATCACTGAGTATTAGAATCTCACTTTTCCTTTCCAAGAATGATAACTCATAATAAAATCTCTCTCATCTTGAAAAGAAAGGAAGGATGTAATCTAAAGACTTTCCTGGAGCTTATATCCTGGAGAATTTGTAATGAATCTTTCCCTGCAATTTAGTTGAAATGGTTTAGAAGTGCTTATTTGAAATTAAGAGGAGCAGACTTTGGCTTCTAAGAAGAAAAATAAAGGCTGCTAAGAAAAGTTTCTATTAAATACCTCTCAAACAGTATTACAATACACTCTTCAGCGTAAATTACTGCTGGACATGTTTTCTTCATTTCCCTTTGCAGAAGCAATATAAAAAATCCCTGAACATCCCTCATCAAAACCCACATATTTGATTATATTTAAGGATATACCACAAAAAAAGAGTTCTTCCACTGTTTACTAAAAAAAAAAAAAAAAATTCAAATCACATGTCAAATCACATTGACATCAAATGTTTTCATACCATGTAATTATGGATGATGGTCCATAATTGGTTTCAAGGAAAATAAAGAAGAAAAAGCCTAGCTATTTCATATAGCCTGATGTAGTTTAAAAAGCAATCAAATTTTGAAAAGAAGGCACTGCACTGGCATGCTACTGACCGGAGAGAACAAATCTCCTTCCTAACCTGTTACCTATAGGCTCTGAGAGCTCAGAAATTGGGCAGGTCTGAAAACCGGGACATCTGATCAGATGATCAATCTCCTGAAACTTCTGAATATCATTAAGAATTTCAGTGGTTGACCAACTGCTTCAATTACATATTCCAAGACTTCTGAGCTGGCAGCAGATGTAGGATTTGTCCTTCTCAGCTTTGGAATGTGGTAGCATCCAACAGACAGAGCTGAAGATATTGACAAAATCAATTCACAGAATCACATTAGCAACACCATAGAATGAAACATTTTGCAGCATTTTGAGAAAGGAAACAAAGCCATTTTCAAGCAGCAATTTAGATCAAGGCACCTAGGTTTTTCTGCTCAGACCTATTTGTCATCAGACCTGCAGATGACACAAATGTGGGATGAGGGGCTGACAGACAAAATGGGTCTGCTGCAAGCAAGAGGGAGCCCAACAAGCTGGAGAAGCAGGCTGACAGTATTAGTTCAACAAACAGAAGTACCAAGTCTTGTTCCAGGGGAGGAATAACTTCAGGCTCTAGCACAGGCAGACTAACTGGTTTGTGTCTTTTCAGAAAATACCGTGGGGGTTCTGGTGGACAACAAAGCGAAGACCAAGGTCATCCTGAGGGCACTAGGAAGACCACTGCCAGCAAGTGAAGGGACATGGTCCTTTGCCTCTACTCAGCACCAGTGAGGCTGATCTGGAGTGCCATGTTCAGCTTTGGACTCCCCTCTACAAGAGAGACATGGAACCACTGGAGATAGAGCAGCAAAGGACCATGAAGATGTGAAGGTGAAGGGTTTGAAGCAACTGCTGCCATATGAGGACGTGCTGAGAGGGCTGGACTGGAAAAGAGAAAGTTCAGAGTGATTTTATCCACATATATAAATACCTGATGGGGAGAGAAAAGAATGTGGGTGAAAGCTTTTCTCTGTGGTTCACAGTGACAGGACAAAAGACAATGGGCTCACATTGAGATGCATGAAATTCCACATAAAAAGAAGGAGAAGCCTTTTCAGTGGTGATGATGGTTATGGACTGGCAGAACATGTCCAAAAAATTCCTGTGGCATGTCTATCCTTGGAAATACTCAGGATCAAGTGGACACATTTGCAACATGCTGCAGCTGGCCCTGTTCTGACCTGAGGGTTGGACAGAAAAACTTGCCCAACACCACTGTGGGACCTCGCATGATGAATTTGGTGCCATTTCATGATTATCTATTGATGAATAGGAACAAAAATTGTTTCTAAATAAAGCTTTTGAGGGTCGTTTTGCAAACTCTTAATTAGGAAACATATTAAAAGAAGTTCAGAATTGTGAAAATTTAGGCCAAAATAAAGTTGACTGGGATCTCAACATCAGCCCAAATTGTTCAAGCAATTTATCTAGACCCCACAAAATCAAAAGCTCTGTCTCAAAAATGACATAGTTTTCCATACCATGTTTAGGAAACACGTTCAAAATTTAATTTACATTATGACATTATGTAGAAGCTGTAAAAAAAGTCATTAAACAGATTTTTTTTTTTCAAGAAAGGAAACAGCTCTAATGTGGTTGTGTTAGCCTCCTTGTGTTCTTGCCTTTACTGTGAGTCCTGTGGTTTGAGTCATGACACAGAAAAGATTGGGAACAGAATCTCACTATGGTCTAAGTAGAACAAATTCATAAAAAAAGCAAAAAGGGGGCTGTTATCTCCCTGAATATGGTCCTTCAACCCAGAGACCCTTGGGTCATCAGCAGAGGAAGTCCGTGCTTGAGCACAGATCACTGCAGCACAGCTCAAAGTAACCCTTCCATGAGTTCTTCATGGGGGAAACAGCACATAAATTTACAACAGGGAGTTTGGTTTCTGGCACGCCAGCTTGCAGAATGAAATGCAGAAACTTTTTCAGGGGCCCAATCTGTTCAGATATAATGTGAATGACAGACAGGACTGTCTAAACACATCTGTGATTGTGAGAGATTGTGCTGAAAATCATGCCGTCACACCTCTCTTGCCATGTGCTGAGTGGAGGTCTAATGATCCCAAGGACTCTGGCAGATCCCATTCCAGATGAGGAAATCATAAGGAAGTATGCAGAATATGCATATAACTAAGCCTCTCTCCCTTGGTTTTGATATAGTTCAGTAATCTGTATAATATATGTGGACTACAAATTTATTGCTGATTTTTTTATAAATAGATGTGTTTGCATTATTGCTATCCCTTTATAGATATGAAGATTAATCCCTGGAAAAGAACAAACCCACAAATTACACAAGGCACCTGCTCCATGTTTAGATTTTAGTCTTTCCCTGGAAGGGTGCCAGCATATCAAATCTTCTAAATTTCTGCTCTCTCTGTAACATAAATAAGACATATACTCCAGAAAGCAAAAATTGCTATTTAATAATTTGGAGTGAGACCAAAAAAAAGAAAATAAATAAAAAAAAAAATCATCGCAAAGCCCCGCCTCATCCCTCAAATTCTTGAAAATAAAAGCAGTATTACTGTAATACTGTTTTAACTACAACACTTCTTTGCTTGGTGGAACTGCCCATGCAATCTCACCTAGTCTATCTTCTTTCTATACTACAGCTTTAACATTCAGCTATTTTTTTTTATTGTTTTGGTTTGTTTTTCTTTTTTCTATAAATACACACGTGCAACTAATTCAGAATTTATTTTCAAAAGATTGAGTAGTTGGCCTAACTTTATAATTTAAAAAACAAAGCAACAAGAATTGCATTTTTTTCCAGTATTGGAACATCAAATTTATTTAGTGACAGGAGTGAAAGAATGTTTTCCCAGACTTTGCTGTCCACTCAGAATCACAAAATGGTTTGGGCCAGTAGGGACCTTTTAAAGATCATCTCCTTCCAACCCCCCCTCCTGTGGGCAGGGACACCTTACACTAGACCAGGTTGCTCAGAACCCCACCCAAAGCTGGCCTCAAAGCTGCCTTAGGAGATCTATGGAGGAGATCTAGAGGAGTTTTTTCCTATCTGATTTCTTTAAAGCTTGCATCCTGGCAGCTGAGTTTCCTTAAGTTGTCTCTAAAATCAGAGCGATATTTCTTGTAATCCCAAGGTAATTCAGAGGGTTAAATTAAACTACATAATGCACTGATGAGCTTTTCTCTGCAATTAGCCCTCAAGGGATCCTCTGCACTGGAGAAGAGGGCTACCAGATCAATACTTGTAAGCACTTTAGCAACAGTGCTTCTAAACACTCTTGCATAAAACACTACACAATGTATTTACAGCAAAAATGTTAAAGCTAAGTATGTAACAACACTTGTTAATGTAGGAATTTTTAATTGGCTATGTTTTATGACTGCAAGTAGATCCAGAGAGGAAAGTTAGGAAAATTAGGAATGCCCTAACATTTGAAATCTTTACTCCAAATTATACAGTAGCTTGATGCTTATAACAAAACACAGAACATATGATCAAAATTAAAATAGTAATAGAAATTCTGAAGGTTACTTTCTTCCCTTCATACAAATAAGATAGCATATATGAGGGTAAACCCTGTAAATTATACTGATTGACATGTGTATTTGGAGTATGAAAAGACTGAGTTTTCTACTAGTCATTTGTACATGCCTTGCCCCTTCATGAAGATTTTGAAACACTGGATAAAAACAGAATATAAAACACCTTCAAATGGTTATCACTTCTCAACAAGAGGCACTATGGTTAGAACAGATTATGTCTGGCGACACAGTATTCAGGTGTCCAAGCTTCACAGAACTAAAAACAGGCTGCAGACCTCTGGTAAGTCTGTGGTTCCTGCTTAGCACTAAAACTTTAAAAAACAATTATTGTTAGGTGCGAGTGACTGGTCTGTGAAAATGGCTTTAGGGATCTGCAGTGGTTCCTCCCAAGTATCATAGTGTATCCTCTGCAGCACCTAAATTACAGCATACAATTCATTTCAAGGTGGATTTATGTTGCTCAAGATGGCCATATCAAGGTTTTGCCCACATACTTATGTTTGGTGTTGCCATGTGTTGTCATAATACTCCTCTGCTTATCTTGTGCACATAAACCTCCTTTGCCACTTGAACTGTTCATATCTTCCAATTTCAGCTATCTCATATGCTCCCTCTGCAAAATTATTCTCCTGCCTCCCTGACTAGAATGACTCTTGTCTCTTCCCAGGAACCCTCACATACAGAAAAAGGCGAAGAGAAGGAAAGATCTCCCCACAAGAGAGGATGGGAGCCATCCTCCGCTAGCAGAATTTTTGTCAGATGCATTCAGTACTTAAAACCTTTGTTTCAGTAGGAAGATTCAACTAAATTGTCAAACTTGGATCACAAATGACAGTGCCTGCATTTACAAAGTCTAGAAATTTATGTAACAGCAATGTCAAGCCAAATATGTGTCAGGTTTAAGGACTATTTTTTAATTATAAGTTATTCCACTGAAAGCAGAAGACTTTAGAGAAAAGATACACATATGTGGGAGTTTTTAGACATTTTAATGCAAATGACAATCAAAAGGCTGCTGGAGGAACATATATGCCACACCTCATCCTTGCTGCGGTCTCCCTTGTTCTTTAATAAAATTAAACCTCTTACACAACTACGTGCAGGACTAAACTTCATCAGCAGTACTCTTAGCTGGTAATCCTGAGACTCCCAAACCATCCTCCCCAAAACGAAAACAAAAAAATAAAAAGAAAACAGACTTTTTCATACAGTTGTGCAGAAAAAGAAAAAAGCTAGCTGTTTCCCTTACATTTAGGATTAATGATTTGAGGAAATCTGGCACAAATTAAGCTTGTTGGATGGGCCAAACAGCCTCCTTGGATAAAAAAGGCCAGATTGCTGAATAAAGGGGAAGTTTAATAATATTTTTTTACTCTTCTGACTATCGTAAAACATTTGATATGACATTTAGCAAGAGATTAGATAAACTACAGGAGATTAAATTGTTAAAAGTCAAAAACTACATGAAAGGATAGCTATGAATAAAAATGCATTAGACAAGAGGGATTACAAGCAGGTTTCCTCGTGTATCATTCTGAAGCTCAGTCTTATTCCTCAGTTTCCTAAATTGCCTTCATGCAAAAAAACTGTTTCAGCATCGTTAGTCACATTTTTCAAAGACAATTTTGGAAAGTATCAGTACAGAGAAGTACCTGGATGACTATACATGTTAAACAGCAGAAGAAAGATAATTTGGTAGTGCAAAGGACAAGATTATATGCTCAACAGCTGTTAAGTGGCAAAGGGGATTAGATGATAAGATTATCCTCCTAAATCCTAGGAGGTATCAAGAAATATATCCAGGGGAGAAAGTAATTTTGAAATTCTGTATCAGTAAACTGTACTAACCATTTATGAAAAGAAAATGGGGTGGAGGATGGAGAGAGGATTTGCTTCTTCTAAGCAAAAGAATGGCTGTTGAGTCAGAAAGATGTCTGAAGCATGGAAAAGTAGACAGAGCAATGCAGAGACACATTACACAATTTCAATGAATTTTGGCCCCTTTTGGTTTCAGGGCAGACAATGGGAAGGAGCTGAGGTCTTGTCCACGTTAAACAAGCTCTCAGCAGGTGATCTCTATCAGGTCTCTAAAGGACATCTCTAATCATAACAGGCATTTCCGTAAACTGATCCTCCAAAGAGATGAAAACACGCTTGTGCAAGTGAGCTCTTGAGCCTAAGATGAATTACAGCATAGATGTTACAATGACTAACAGCCACAAATTTGCCGAAGCATGATTGCACTGTTATCTGTCATATGGAAACTGATAAGCAATTTTCTAAGTCCCCTCTAGATTGTTACTGGATGCATGTAAGGACAAATGAGAGTCAAGGCTGCATTTCTCTCATGCACCAGACCTTGTTGTTTTGGGATATCTAGCATAGCTCCATGTATTCAAGGATACAAATGCTCAACACAGTGCCAGGATAAGTATTTATGACAAAGGCAAGTTTTGCACAACACAGACTCTAGAGTCACATAGTATAACTATATTAGCACATAAAGTACAGCCAAATTCAGAAATGGCAAATAATTTTTGGATTTCTTTCTTCTGAGTGTTTAGATCCTACTACTATTTGCCTGACCACCAACAAACCAGTCTTATGCTTCACTCCCAGGTACTATCCTGGCTAAGCAAGAACAGCCCAACCCACCTGTAGTAACACACCAAGAATGCAGCTAAAGAGGAATCAAAATTCTCCAAGTGTCATGGCAGGAAAACTTTGTGGAGATGGCAGCACACTGACAATAGCCCATGTTACTCCAGATAAATCACGAGTTGTGGCCACACATGGAGCTTCATGAAACAGATCATTGCCATCTGAGAAAATAACCTCTATGACAGAAGAAGACACAGTGAAGCTCTGCTGGGGTCGAGCACCTGTAGTACTGTAGAACACTTTTAACAGCAAAAAATCCAGAAGAAATCATAGGCAAGAGGCTTTAAAATCACATTCTGCACATAAGTCCCTTGAAACTCAGAAGACTAGTATTTGTTCTCCCACGCTGCTTAGACAGACTATTTCTGCTCTCTTTCTGAGGACTCTGTTCAAGACTTATTTGCAAGTCAGGAGCTGTTTTCCAACAAGGCTGTAACAAAATTATTTATTACTTGGGGTTGTAATCTAATCTTGTATATCTGTGTGAATCAGTTCTCATGTGATGCTGTCAAGTGGAATTACATTTCAATGGAAAATTTCATGTGATATACAAAAATCAGATATACACTTTACACTGCACACACAAGTAAGATTCATTGCAACAGAAAGAACTCTCATTCAGAATTGAATAGCCCAAACATTTGACTTGAAGCATTGAGCCTTTTTTTGGTTATAAAAATTTTTGTTTCTAAGTCCACTTGCTGCCATAGGTAGACTGTAGCCTGTGCAATTTATGGATGTCTTAACTGTGTGTTTTTCTACAACAGTAATGAAAGATCTCAATTTTTTTTGCCAGTGTTCTCCAGACACATCCCACAATGTCTGGCAAATGGATGACTGTGTTCAACAAAAATTTCAGTTTTCTTCATGGAGAGAAAAAAAATAGCCATGAGACATGCCCTTCAAAAATATTGTTTGTTTGTTTCCCTTCTCCCCCAAAAGCTATAGTACTTTTTTATAAGGGCAGATCTAGCTATATGTTGAAAACAGATTAATTGGAATTTTTTCCTTCTGTTGTTGACATCTGCTTACAGGTTCCAAATTCAGTATTCTGTCAAATATTTCTAAGGCTGCAAATTAAAAACTAATAACAGTATATATCAAGAGTAACTTTTTATTCAAGCACTTTTAAAAAATAAGTTATAAGTTGTATATACTTCCGTAACAGCCATACACTTTAAATTTACTGACTTTGAAATCCACAAAAATCATCTTTGAATTATTATGTCTTAAAATATATTCTAATTATTATTTCCTTTCCTAATTTCATCTTACCTCTGCAGGGGTAACAATTCAGCAGCTCAATTGTGACCTCTCTTGCAACAAAAAAAGGCAAATGATTAGGCCAGAATTTCTGACCTCTCACATTCTTGGTACCATTCTGAAGCAGACAAGGAAAAAGCATATGGTCATCTACACAAAAACATTTCTAAAAGCAACGTGAAAATAATGGTGCTTGCCTTGAACTTTAAACTAACTGAAATTAAGACTATAGCTGTTATATCTTAGAGCAAGTCTTTAAGAAATCAAAAGAGCAGGTTGCCTACATTACTACAACTTGGCATCAAAAAAATTGTAAGAGACTTTTTAAATGTCCTATTTCTTCCATATTACATCAGCCCCCCAGGAGTTCTAGAGTAACCAATAGGATGCATTACTAATACACCAAGTCACTGCTTAAAATTTGGGAATGATCAAAAGGTTCTTTCTTCAGTGAGAACTATAGCTGTCCTGGACTGTGACTTTTCAAGAATAAAACAGTTGACATGCTGTGCCACATGTTTCACATGTATGGAAGCCCAGAGCAATCTAAGTGCATCAGATGCCAAGTGTACCACTCATACACAAGCCATTTTGAAAACTTTTGTTTTCTAGCATATCTACCATGTATGTGCTAGATTTCTTGTCTGCATGTGTACCCCAGATACACTGGATCTCTGAATGGAAAAATAGCTGTGGGACATCTAGAAAATACCATAAAAAAAATTCCACTGAACAAGGACAAGTAGAGGCAAATGGAGTACTTCCCAGGTAATACGTGTTAGCTATACTTTTCATATCCACTTCATTATGCACTGAATCAGCTGTTTATCCATCACCAGCCCTTAACACAAAATTTAAGTGTTGTGTGAATGAATACACAACTATCACACTAAGAGTATAACAATTGAATCCAGCAGAATCAACATTTTAATAACTGATTTACCTCATAAAATTTGAGATTTATCATCTCCTCCCGACCTGCCAGCACAGCATTGATTTCTATTTAAAGGGAACCTCAAGTTCCAGAGGCCTGGCAAATACAGCAGCTGAAGTTCAGCCATTAATAAAATAAATTAAGAAAACACTTAAGGATTTTAACAGAATTAACCTAAGACCATACTCTCAGCATTTTAGTCTGATTATGATGGTGTGGGCATCTCATCTCCTCAGATTACTGGAACAATGAAAGATCCTCAATTTTCTCAATTTGGCTTAAGTGTTCCCTCCTTTAGCATTCACTCTGTACTGAGATAAGCAGCTGTTAGTAGAACACCCATCCCAATAAACAACCCAGCAATAAACCATGATCTCCCTTGCTACCTGTAGTAACAGCATTGTATGCAGCAGAATCATTAGCACAGGAGGCACAATCAACTATAGCTTTCTAATGCTACATTATTCAGTGAAGCAAAACACTGCTTATAAGATGGTAGGGTTTAATATTTCTTTCAGATTTGCTGCCAATAGGACATTAAAAATACTTTAACCTTTATGTAAATGGAATATCCCTCATATTGTCAGTGCAAAACCGATTATCCTCAAAATCACAAGACTAAATAGTCTCTGATAGAACTACTCTCATAGTTAATATTATCTTAGTTTCTACCCAGAAATGAGAATTACTTAGTGTCCTGTTACAATGCCAAATGAGCAGCTGGAAATGTCCTTATACAATTTTGTCATTACATTCTTTTAACCTTTGCCAGAAGTTAAAAAACAAATAAACAAAAGAGCAAAATGCGAGACAGAACACATATTTGGACAGGCACCTTTTTTAAGCCTTGCCTCCAATTTCAACATTATATGGCCTGTTTTATGTCCGCTAACTAGGCACAGGAATACCAGATATTCTCAGCAGCCCTTTCAGATCTGGCAGGTGGAGTCTGAGACAACTCTAAGCTCCAGCCCACGCCTCAACTTGCCTGACTCAGAAAGAGCCAGGTACCAGTTTGAGCATCATATTAAATACACCGCTGTATCTAAGAAAATTAAACAAAGGAGGAAGGGCTGTGAGAACAAAAAAAAATTACTGGGTAGGAGATATTGAGTCACTTGTGGTAAGGAGATGTTGCTTCAGGCGTCCTGTACTTGTCTATAGATAAGAAATCCAATTAAAAAGTGAGATCAGCCCATCAATGTTTTCCAGTTTAATAGCACTTCTGCTTATTCTTCAAAAATAGCACAATATAAATACATCCTTATGACTCATCTTTCAAAAATACTTTGTATGGATATCTATATACACATATTCATACACACACATATATATATGAAAATTTGAGTGGGAAGAGAAAAGTATGCATAGAGATGGTAGTCTTGGTGTAGCAGAAAGTCTGAAGGAAAGAATAGGACAGCTAACTCATGCAAAGAGAACAGTCCAGGGAAGGCACATGCAGATAAACCACTGATTTCTGAGAAAAACCTGACATTTTTTAAATACAATTCATCCCTTAAAAGGGAGAACTGAACTGTGGGAGGTTCAGACAGTCCTGCAAGTGACAAAACATGAAATGTGGTAAAAGGGGTGATTATCGCGAGAAAAGAAAAGCACAAGAATATTTTGGTGAGTGCAAAAAGCAATCTACATAAGCTGGATGAGCTACATTTTTTCTTAAGCCAAGTTAAGTCATTATGCATAGGAATCTGATTTCTTCTTTGAATTAGAAACCCCTCCAAAAGTATGCAGCATTGAGGATGCTGGTTTTTATCCTCATGCCCTTTCCAAAAAAACAGCTAAGATTAAACAGCTAAGGCAAACTTCTACTTCAACACACATTTTTGTAGAAAGTTGCTACTTTGCTACAACTCTCTCACAGAGGTACCACAAGAAAGAGCAATGCTGTACTGAGTAGGTTATAGAAATGCAAGTAACTTGTGCTTATATCTCATACTCACTGTTTATTTGGCATGCAGTGATTACCTTGTGTCTGTAAGGAAAAAAAGAATCCAAACCAGCATCTCTGTAGCCTAGAAGCATCTTGTTTGTAACAATGAGAAAAACCCTTGATAAACCAAAATCACATGTGTGTTTCTATACTGACTTAAAACTCAACACTTATTTGAGAATCTACTGATGGAAAGATATTAATTGGTTAGGTTTTGAACAATATCCCTCTGTGATATTTTTGCACTTTTGTTAGTTGTACGCTCTGTAAAGCGCTGCGGAATTCCCATGTTATTAACAGCACTGAGTCTCAGCTAATGAAACCACTTTCTTCTGCACCATTAAGACTGTTGTTCATTGCAACCCACCTCTTGTATTCTGCATTATCCAAATTACTCAGCTTAGATTTTCAGCAACTGTAGGCAGCGTAACTGTTTGTAGTCTGAGTAATGTCACCTTAGCTGGAATGTGAAATGGCTCCTATACTGTCACTCTCCAACACTGACAGAGGAATAAATCATTACCCCTATTATTTGCATCAAGACGTGCCTGATGCAACAGAGTGAATTCAGACAACTCAAAAGTCCTCACAGTACCCCAGGGAAATAACTATCTTAACTTTTAGTAAGGTTGCCAAATCTACTAACAGAGAACAATCATAAATAAGGAGCCTGCCTTCTTAATGGCTTATGTGAATTTATTTTATGAACCCATAAAAGCTTTATGGTATCCCTAGACTTTCACATTCTTATTTAAAGGTTTTATATACTCAGCATGAGAGCATATCCCACCAAATTCAAACACATTGTGTCAAAAATGAGTTTGAGACTTTTTAGCTCTTGTCCACATGGGCTGAAAGCTTGAATTCTGATTGTTTTTTCATACAACACAATATCTGTGTTCTTCCCTTGTCAATGTAAGAGATTGACAGAATAACTCTAATACCTAAACATGAGCGAAATACTTTCTTGAAACCAAAAAGCACATCTAAAACCAAAAGGTTGCCAACTTCAAAACAGTTATATTGAATCAAATGCGGCCCTGTCACAGTTTTGATAACTGAATGGGAGAACAAATAAGCTCATGCTGCGAAGTTAATCTCACTGCATCCATCTTCACTGCTAAATTCATTAAAGTCTCACTTGCCTGCCTTGTTGCCTCAATAACTTTCCACTTGTCTCCAAGCTTCATTCACAACTTCTCATACTGCTACAGCCTTACTAATTTCCTATGACAACTTCTTGGGGCACAGAGCTTCCTATCAGGCCCTTTGAAATCCTAAGTTGCAGGGATCCACTCAAGCATTTCCTTTTCTTGTATCCTACTCTCTTGGGAGACCACTAGTGAAATTACCTAGGAGCACATCTGGCTGTTAAAAACTTCTGGTGTCTGGGAAACCTTTAACAGCAAAAGTTGGCTTACATTGCAGAACCAGAGAAATCTGAGTAAGTAAAGCTACTACAGATTTGGATTCTCCATGATAACCGTCTTCAAAATAAAAAGAAAAAGAGCAAATAGTGAAACGTATTCTACCAATCAGCTTTTCCAATGAGAAAGCAATTTCAACATTCCAGGTTAGAATGACCTTAGTTCTACTTTTAAACTACTTAGCTGGATCCCTACAAATCTATGCTGTCTGATGCCATCACAAAGCCGTCCTCGATGATTATGGAGTGGTGTTGGGAACCCAGAGAGTCTCAGCTGACTGGAAGCTGGAAACTTTGTTCTGATTTTCAAAAAGATCAAGAAGGTCTCTGGAAACTACAGGCTGTCAGTCTCACTTCAGTGCCTGGCAAAACGATGGAAAAGATTATTCTGGGAGGTATTGAAAAAACAGTGGGAGGACAACAATCATCAGTGACTGCTAGCACATCTTCATGAGGGGTAACTCCTGTTGTTGATTTCCCTCTACAACATGGTAACCCACTGAGTTGAACTAGGAAAACCAGTACAGGTAATTTTTCTGGATTTCAGCAAAGCCTCAGAAGCTGTCTTTCCTTCTAGACAAAATGTCCAGCAGACAGCTGAACGTTACCTGATGAGTGAATAATTCATTACGAATTGAATGAGGTGACATCAGACTGGAGTCTGCTTATTAGTGGGGTTCCACAAGGCTCCATCCTCAGCCCACTTTTCTTCAATGACTTGAACAATGGACATCGGATTCAAAGGAATACTAAGTTTGCCATTGACACTAAGCTGGCAGGAGGTGTTGATTCCCTTAAGGGTAGAGAGGCCCTGCAGACAGACCTCAAGAAATTAGTGAGCTGAGCAATCATCAACCATATGAAGTTTAAAAAGTGCTGGATTTTGCACCTGGGACAGGTCAGCCCTGGATGTACAGACACACTGGGGAATGAGAAGCTGGAGAGCAATGCTGTGGAAAGGACCTGGGGGTCCTGGTCAGTGGCAAGTTGAACATGAGCCAGCAGTGCCCTGGCAGCCAGGAGGGCCAAGCGTGTCCTGGGGGCATCAGGCCCAGCATGGCCAGCTGGGCAAGGGAGGGGATTGTCCTGCTCTGCTCTGAGCTGGGGCAGCCTCACCTCCGGTGCTGGGGGCAGTTTTGGGTGCCACAATATAAAACAGACGTTGTGCTATTAGAGAGTGTCCAAAGGAGGGCCACGAGGGTGGTGAAGGGTCTGGAGGCAAAGCCGTGTGAGGAGTGGCTGAGGCACCTTGGTCTGCTCAGCCTGGAGGAGAGGAGACTGAGGGGAGACCTCACAGTGGTCTTCAACATCCTCACGAGGGAAATGGAGGGACAGGCACTGATCTCTTCACTCTTGCGACCAGTGAGAGGACTCATGAAAACAGCATGGAACTGTGTCAGGGGACACTCAGGTTGGATATCAGGAAAAGGTTCTTTACCCAGAGGGCTGCTGAGCACAAGAACCAGGCTCCCCAGGGAAGAAGCCACAGCACCAAGCCTGAGTTCCAGAGATTTTTGGACAATGCTCTCAGGCACAAGGTGTGATTCATGGGATGTCCTGCACAGGGCCAGGAATTGGACTCAATGATCCTGATGGATCCTTTCCAACTTAGTATATTCCACAAATCACTCAAGGGAAATATTGAGAAATAAAGAGAATAAATAACTGTAATGAATTAACATATTATCATCAGATGTTTTTTCTTGTTACAATATTTCTAGAGAGCAAGCACTTGAAATTTGTCAATAATAAGCAGAAAGTTTTCATTTGCTTGTTTACCTAGACAAAATGTTCTATTTTTTTCTCCTTTCACCTCTGCAGTCACTGTGATTCACAGGGTTTCATAACATGTCAGTTTTTCTGCAATTCACAGCAAACTTTAAAAAATTGCAAGAGAAGATTACCTATTTTGAATACTCTCCACAATACACTTCCATTATGTCATTAAAGCATTAAAGCAATTATGTTATCTAAACGGAAAAAGAACATAAGAATATCAGAAAAAAAAATACATGTACCAGGAAATAATAAGACTCTTCTTCTTTCCACATTCATTTTGAAATGTCACAGGATTGTTGAAATGATGCTTCATCAGAATAAATAAATTATGTCTGGAAAGAGTTGCTTTCAGCTATCAACACAGAAAACAGGTTATAACAGGACACACCTATTACTGCCCAGCAAGTATTAGACTAGGTTATGAAAGCAGGAGCACATTTTAACTTGCACAACCAATATTACCATCTCCAATAGATTAAGAAGTACTTCTCTGTACTATGTTGTGATGAATAAAACATCTCATAAACCTCAGATAAATTCCAAAAGCCTATGTACATGCCTCAGAGTAGCTGTGTCCTATGGCAAAAAAAAAAAAACAGAGAGAAGAAAAAAGAAGTTGTGAAAAGTAAAATTGTCTCCTGATCTAGACAGAAGTTTTCATGCACCTTGTCACAGGTCTAGAGCTTTCTCATGTCATTACACTGTTGTTGTTCTTTTTTTTTTTTTCCTTGCTCCTAAGTGATGTCTGTAATAACTTAAAAATATTTCTCTTTTTAACTAATTCCAGTACTTTCAAGCACCTGCGCCAGTGTACAGAAAGAGAACAGATGAAGCATCCTACAGGAAAGTAAGCCTTTGGAGGCCTGCTTTGCCTTTTGTGGACTGGTCATGGACAACAGCACCTCTACATCAGCAGCTCTCAGACTCACAAATTTGTCCACATCCAGCATGCAACTGCAAGTGCTCAAGATTTAAAAGATGTCTACTGATTCTGGATATTCTGGAAATCAATCTCTTAATAAAAAGAGAGGTCAACTACCACTTAAAAATCATCAGGCCTCAAAAAAGTAAATTAAATAAAGCCAGATATCGACAATTATTAATAGTTTTAAAATTCTGCTTATGGAGTTTGACTCCATCATTCTAATTATTAAACAACCACCTTATTTTGAAATACATGTACTTTCATTTCAGATACATAATAGGCTATACATTAATAATTAATGATTACTATCTCCATAAGAAAGGAGGAAAAAGAGAAAAAAATATTGCAGACTTTAGTATTTTCTTACATGCTATGCCTTCAATATAATAATCCCTTATGTCTTTTCAGGGGAGGCAAGCAGATGAGAATTGTGGAAATTGAACTACTGTTTGGTTTTGTTATTTTAATGAGAATTCATTTCCCTTCTTCATTTGGTTTTGGATCTTTTTCCTGTTTTTCTTCTCTTTAGTACTAAAAATCACATTATAGCTCTGCAGTGACTTGCATCACATATGACTGCAGTCAACGATATTACCACTCTTCTCTACCAGGTACTCTTGAAAGCTAAAGTCATAGATTAAATTAGCATGGAAGGGACTTCTGAGAGCTGTCTTATATAAGCATCTTCTGGAATTATTTAAATCCAAAACCTGATTTTTTTTCCTTCAGAACAAATTTTAGCTATTTCCAAATCACTTCATACTAGCAATAGAGGTTTATGGATGTTTATACAACATGAGGCAGTACTAGGTCCCTGTCTTAGAGAACACTTTCACAAAAATGTTACCAAGAAAGCAAAAACATTTTCATTTCTGATAAAAACCTGATCCCTAAAATCATAATGAATTACTAACCTTTAAAAATCAAACCACTTAACAGACTAGTCCACACATGCACCAAAGAAATAATGCGCAGAACATAACTTTTTTCCCACCACCACTAAAGGAAAAAGCACAAGATCAACTATTCAGACAAGTATTTAGGACTGGTCTATTGTAGGAGGTTTCTTGACAGGTTTCCTAACTGGAGGCCAGCTGAAGGGAGATACCAGGCAATATATTCAGGAGATATTAAAAAAAAGGCAACCTCATATTTAGGTTCAGGAAATCTCATTTAAAGTGAAGCTTAAATAGTCATAATTTCTAGCTTTATTACTAAAGCATACAAGTAAGCAGTCAGGAAAAGTGTTGCTCATCCATGGCACACAGAAACAAATGTAAAAAAACCATGAAAACACTCTGCTACCTACTCTTTAAAATTCTTAAAACCACTTTATAGTTGCAAAAATTAAGAAGAAAGAAGCATCTGCCTAAAATAAAAGCTAGACAAAATGTACAATTTTTGATACAAGACAAATTGTTCATGCACAGGATTAGTTAGGCTCCCTTCTGCTACCAAGAACTTAAAAAAAATAACAAAAATAATGACATACTTCCTTCAAAGACAGTAAAACTGAACCACTAGTAAACTTTATTACATCTCATCTGATGATGCAAGTCCTAGAGCAGCACATCTGACCTGCAACCTGCACAAGCACCTCTTGTAGGCCTACTTTGCCCAAGCCCTCACCTCCCACTCATACCACTGACAGAGATTTCTCGTTTCCAGTCTTATTGAACCCTTTATTTCTAAGCATTCTGGACAACAAAGCCATCAGGAGAGTACTGTGTTCAAATATAATGGATACCTGCTTTTAACTACCTCCTGCAAGCTGAATTTTCTAGCAAGAGTAGGCAGCAAGGAGCTGGGGCTGGACAGGCAGGCAGCTGCAGAGAGGGGTGATCCTCCACCCGTGTAGGAGGGTGATCAGCCAGGCAGTGTGTTATTTTCCGTCTTACAGTATTAAGAAATTATTTTACCAATCCCTGCCCCGGACTAGAACTACCATTTTTGTTTTTCCGAAGAAGTGTGTTTTCACATCTGATAACCAACATACGCACACCTCTAAGATTCATGCAGACAAAGTGTAGGTGACAGTTACTAGCTGTGCTAGTGTGCATCTTGTAAATTAATTCTCAAAGGACTTTCTGATGTGGATTTACACAATCCCAAGGTAACTCAGGCTGGCAGGGACTTGAGGAGATTTCTAGTCCCAGCTGCTGCTGAGAGGGACAGATCAGGCTGCTCAGGGCTTCACCCAGTTGGGATGTGAAACCCCCAGGGCTGGAAAAAGCCCACTTTCTCCAGGCCCTGTCTCCACTCCTGCTCCTCCCCCACAAGCACATCATCCCCCTGAGACTGTAATGTCACAGCCCAGCTACAAAAGCCTGGCTAGAGCAAAGGTAGTTAGCACCACTGCTCTCCTCTCATCCCAGTAACATCACAGAAGGCATGAGGGTTGGATCTGGCATGACTGACTCTTGGAAATCCTTGCTGTTTCCTGTCACTGTTAGCTCCTTCATATGCCCAGATGTGAGTTCCAGGAAGTCTCCTTCTTTGGGTTTACCTCAGACTGATGGCCAGCTTCTCTCTTCCTTCAGCCAAGTCACTGAGTGCAGAGGTCTGCAGACACGGGTGGTGAGGACCTGCCTTATCCATGTCTGCTCTCACTGCATCACCTTCACCTATAGGGATCCTGATAGGAAGACCACTGCACATCAAGGAGGCAATGATCCACACATCAGGTAATATGAGTAACCCTGGCCTGTGCTGTGCTGGACTGAACATACGACTTGGCCTCCAAGTTGCACTGTGCCACACAAGTTCCTTGGTTGCAGGACAAACTCATTTTAGGACAGGGGCCTGCAGACAGCTCCCCCTCATCACCAGCGATTACAGCACCTGCACCACCTTGCCTTCATCTAAAACAGCAGCAATAAATCCTTATAAGAACATTGTTTCTGCTTGCCAGCAGAAAATACAAATATATTTGAGCTATTGTACGGAAAAAAATCATACAGTAGCTAAAATTAGCAAATAAGTCAGCCATGTATGGACAGGGTCACAGTGTGCTGCTCAAGCACCATTCAGTAACAAAATGTTTTCCTTAACCTCCAGCAATCTCCTGGATGGCTGGTGTTCTGATGTATTACATTTCCCAAAGAGGATGGAGGTTTGTGGCTTGTCCCTCAGTTTGTTCAAAGAAAGCTCCATCTGCTTCTTTACCCTGGTCAGTGATCTGTAACACATCCCAGCACACTCAGCAAACCCTCCTCTGACCCTGACCCACAAGCTGTGTGCAGACCTGAGCTCTACACATATGAGCTGCTCCTTCATATGAAGGGCAGCCCTGTTCCTCCTCTTCTCTGCCTGCCTTTCCTGAAGGACTCTTCTCCATCAATCACAGCACTCCCACATCACAGGTGTCCCAGCAACACTGCAGCTCTGGCCACAGTCTGAGCTCTTGCCCCTACTGCTCAAATCCCAAGCAGCGTGCAGACAGGTACACATCCTGCACCTTATTTTAACATGCCCAAGTTCTGCCTTGTTCTCCTCACACCCTGTACTTTTGCCTTCTGTCCTCGCTCCACCATTTTATCATACAACTCTGGGCTGTAATGTGCCTCCCGTGTCACTGCTAGTTTAACAGTCTCCTCACCAGACTGGCCAGCCTCACGGCAAAGGTGCTTTTGCTACAATAAATGAGAAAGGGAAAGTGACATCTGATTTCTTAAATGCACAAATATGAAACTCAGAAGTTGAGCTAAATTTTGTTCAAACTGCTCCATGACAACTCTGAAATTCACCTCTTCACTCAGTGGATTACAGTTGTACATATAATGTTCCTCACCCACAAACACATAGTTCTGTTCTGCCATAAAGGGAGCTGATTACTTCTCATCAGTCATTTCTACTTGGCCCATCTGATTTTCAGCATCGAAGACAGCCCAACGACCTGGTTCACAGCTATAATTTCACCGGCACCACAGCAAAGTTTTATTTCATATGTTTGTATGTTTCTCATTCATCATTTTGTATCTGACCCACTGTAAATATCCTGGGGGAAATTTCACCTGAAAAGCAATTATATCTTTGAACAAAAGAGAAAAAAAATCTGCTGTGATCAGAAACTGCAGAGCAGAGCAGCCAGTTATCTCAATTTTTATTGAGCTAGAACACTGTGCAGCATCTGCTTAAAATGGGTCAGAAAACTCACATAATTCAGAGGCTCTAAGTACAAAAGACTCTCAAGATCTTGACAGAAGATGTCCAAACAACTCCCTTTATGGGCAGAAATTAAGTGTGATCAAAAATGTGATCTGCTGGTTTGCATGGCAAATTTTTTACCAGTTTGAATAGAGGGATTCCACACTCTTTTCCCTTTCCAGAGTTAGACAAGCAGATGATGGAGAAAGGAAAAAAGCAGAAAAGGCTTAACTTCTAAAGCTATAACCATATGTCCATCCCTGAATACGTACATAATGCCTTTACTCAAAATGAAACCAGGATTATTCTAAACAAATATCATGGTTAGAGATCATTTGGAGTCAGCCACATGTGTACTCTAGGCAGTGTTGGCTCTTGCAAACCTTTTCTGTCTCAAATATCCTTCACTTCTTCAGCTCCTGCCAATGTAGCCATTTCTCTATCACTCAAACACTAATATCAAAACAAGGTTAATAAAATTTAACACCCCTCCATTCCACCCCCATGCCCCCCCCATCCCAGCCCCTTCCTAACCATTTTGATAAAGAAATAAGATTACCAACTATTCTTCAGGAATTAACAAAGTAATAAAACATAAGCCAACTCTTATGATTATTCAGTAAAAATGTAACAAGTAATGAAGAAATGTGAAACATCAATATCAGCAATTTTTACAAGTGTGTAAAGAAAAGGAAAGCCAGAAAATATAGATTTCGGGAAAAAACAAAGCAACCAAAAAGTACACATGCATGGCATCACTTGTACCAAACTCTTGCTTCAGCACTGACCCCCAAAATCCTCCTCAGACACATGACAACCTTTAAAAAGTAAACTGTGGCAGATAAACAGAAGTTACCACAAGAAAAATACAATTCAGGGGACAAGGCTAGGGGGTTGAGGCCAAAACACTGATGTTAAAAGGACTGAAATCTTACACTTTTAATTTTTCCCCCCGGGGTAGTGTGGATGCAAGTGGGAAGGGGAAAAAAAAAGGGTGCCGGTGGGAAATGTCTTAAGAATCAGTATGTTCTGGCATTGCTTTGGAAAATGGTTCCAAATGAATTATTCTTAGTGTTGAAATGTGATTTCAGAAATCCTAATCTATCATTAAAAAAATAAATGAACAAACAGTTAACCATTCTCAACAAAAATTTTTTAAAAAAAGACCTGACAAAAATTATAAAAAACCCCTAACAAATAACAAACTAAAAAATTCAGTATCTGGCATTCCCATCTGTCCTGCACTTTATGAAGTTTAGTGGGTTTAATGTAATGTAAATTCAGTAACATAAAAAGCAGCAATATAGTACTACTTTAGAGAAGAAAACAGGAAAAAGTTGCTCATCCTTCCAGAAAGGTTCTGGAAAAGCAAAGATTAATCAAAGATTAATACAACCTTTCAATTCTGGCGAAACACTTGCAACCTGAATCTCATTCAGGGTTCTGGCTGGAGTAAGAATTCATCTCAGCTGTAAGCCACAAGAACAACAACTTTGTTTAGAACAACAGAAACTCAACAAGCCCCCTCCACCCCCCCACCCCCCCCAGAAAAAAAAACAACAAAAAAAACCACCAAAAAACAAAACCAACCAACACCAACCCTCAACTGCATTGTGCATTTTTCTGATGAGTTCTGGCCATATAATTCTTACCTGGGTTTAAGCCATTTTTGCAAAGAGAAGTTAGCGTATTATTAAAAACCCCACCCTAAATGATAGTATTTCAATCTACAGTATATACAGATATATATATATATACAGATGAATGCAATGCTACTCCTGTTCCCCCTCCACAAGATAATATTGTTACTTTGTATGATGCTTTCTTGTTGCCATGACATCCTTTATACTGTATGTCTCTTTACCCTTACATTATTTTGCCTATTGACATTCAACTCGTGGTCATTTTACCCCCAGATCAAAAGCTTATTAATATGGGTTTATTTTCAAAATTATACATTTGATCTGTTGAATAAGGTGTATCACTCTAGATCTCAGACAGTCTGCTTTAGATAGGAATACACAATGCTGTTTCTAAGCACATGAGGACTGAGATTGTCCTTGGACAGTGAGTAGTTCTGCCAAAATCTGTTGGTGTGTGTTCAGCACTTACCTATAGGATTCTGACCCCAAGGAGACAGCACTCTAAGAAATGTCACTCCTTGTGTTTGGATGCTCAGTTTGTTCTCTCAATTTCCCTTTATGTCTGGTCAAGATGTTCGTTTTCCTAACTTGTAATCTATGCTGTGGCATGCACCTCCATTAAAAGGTTTGTCTCCCCACCCCAGAGATTCCCGGCACATATCGATCTTGCTGAAGGCAGGTCCACCAACAAGGGGACACCACTCAGGAGGAAAACCTCTGGTTCCCAAGAACTTGCTTTTTGCCTACGTGCCTTTGGGTCTTTCGCTTAGGATTGCTACCACTGTTCCCCTCAGCTGCACAACGCGAGGGCGAGTTGCAGGCAGCTGCTTCCCACCACGCCAGCTTCGCTCCCGGCCGAGAGCAGCGAGCCGAGCTGCTGCTTCGCAGGGAGCGCACGGAGAGCCCAGCCGCAGACCCGCACCTGTTAACAACTACAAAGTCAGGCTCAGCGCAGGGGAAAGGCGACTCCTCTTCCCAAAGAGCAACAGGTTATTCCTCACCACCCCCGCCCCAGCCCCCGGAGTGAGCCGGTGCCCAAAGGGAGCAGCGCGGTCGCGGTCACTCACCGCCAGCGCGGGCGAGGAGGGTCCGGTGCGCTTGGAGCCGCGCCGGGAGCTCAGCCGCCGCCAGGACTCAGCCAGGCGCCCTCGGCCGCCGCTCGCCGTGCCCTCGGCGGCGCTGCCCCGCTCGGCTCTGCCGGGGCTCAGCCGCCGCTGCTCCATGCCCGCGGCGAGGCTGAGCCCCGCAGCCGCCCCGGGCCCACCTCGGGCGCTTTATCGGCGCTGCCGGGCGCGGAGGC
>WAAE01010392.1:0-13742 GCA_013400495.1 Nicator chloris
CACAACCAAACAGTTCTATGACAGTCCTGGAAATTACATTCTCAGTCTCATGTTGGTGCTGGACACTTGCAACTGGAATTAAATTTCAATTTTATCCCTTGACTCAAGGAAAATTCTCCCCTGAGCCATATGGGGAAAATATACAGAACCAACTAAAGAAGCCCCAGCTCTGAAGGGAAAGAATACATTGATATAGCACAAGAGAGTAGGAGAAAAGCAGCTGTGAGAAAAAGAGCATAAAAGGAAAAGGTAGAAGATTTATTTCTGATCACAATGAAGGGGTCAGAATGCAAAAGAAAACAATCAGTGGTCTTTCTGAAACAGCCAGATTTAAAACATTTTACACAACTTTATACAAAGATTTCAGTTCCAGATACAGAAAAGAATTTTACCAGAAATGATAGATGCTCTGGAGCTCACCTTGACTATATTCCTTGAGAGAGGGGGCTGTTTTTTCTGTTCCTTATATTTCAAACAGAATTTAAGGTGAATGTTGAACTTGATCTACTAAGCCCATTTCCTTTGTCCTTTCTGAAAGCAGAAAAAAAGTAGTGGGAGAAGACTTTGTTACCCCTGAGTACATGTAGAGAGTCTGCAGGTGCAAGTGCATGATTCCAGCTCATGTGACTACTTGTCAGAATCATTGATGAGTCTTGGGAGATGTTCATGGATAACTTTCTTTTGGACCTCCTTTCCTGGCAATAAAAGAGGAACTATCAAGCACTATCAAGCTTTCACAAATTTGTACAAAAATCAGGACACAGGAAAATATAGAAGCTCTGGAGGACAGTAGAATTTAGGCTCTTTATGAGTACCTGATTTCTGTAAAGTGAACGTATACAGACTGTACTCGTGCTGCTCTCTTTTATGACCTTCCCTCCACCCCCTATTTTAAACCACTTTCAGAGATTTCATCCTGTTCTTCAAGACTCTTGCCAGGTGTTTGAATCATCTGCCTCTTATCAGGCTTCATCTGAGGAAGTGGATGATTTCTTTTCTCTGGGTGTCCTCAGTTAATCCTGGTCAAGCTGAATCTGAAAATAGAGGGAGCTGGTGACTGTGAAATCTCTGTGAAATGTAGCCCTATTGTTATGTATGAAGATGCAATGGAGGAAAACACCTTAAATTTAGCTTCATTAACAGAAATAATCAGTGGCATTTTAAATAAAGGAAAATCAGGACATTGAAAGTTAGGAATTATAGTATCATATAAAACTTTAATTAAAAACACATAATGCAGCATTTGTAATAAAGCCATAGGAGTTGGCAAGACTGGTGGCATTTATAGTTATAGCAGCTTATATCCCTCAGAGTGAAATAGTTGGCATCAAACAGAGAGGAATCACACAGCAGGGCACATAGGCTCCCAAAATACAAAACTCAGTGGCTTCAGCCTGTGGCTCTGGGCACCAAATTGCAGGGAATTGGTCAGGACTGAAAGCTTGCATGTAGGCAGGAGGAAGAAGGAAAAGCACATTCTGAGATGGAGAGTTTATCTGATCATAGGTGTTCCATGGAAATAATTCTACTTAGGCTTCAAAACCATCTCAGTCTTCAGCCTTGAAGTCTGTTTTCCCAGGTTATAATTGTTAGGTTGTAAACATGGGACTCCATGAGGTTATTTTGCAAATATAACATCAGCTGGTGCATTTGGTGTAATCTTTGTGACTCATCACTTGAAAGTTTACCTCTACTTATGCTCTGACATATATCATCAAATTCTCTACTATGGAACAATTTCTTTCTAAGCTACTCAAGAATGAAAAATAAGCTTTCCAACGTAAAGTCAACAAAATGTCTGAGTTCACTTTTATAGAACTGTGTTTCAGGTTATATGTAACATATATAACAGAGACAATTACAGAAATCAGATTCTGAAAACACATCAGAGATAATTGATGAGTGGTGTGTGGGTCAATTCAGTCAAAGAACAGGATCAGCACTTTCTAAGAAATACAGCTGATGAGCTTGAGTTGCACTGCATAAATAAAACCCTTCTCTCCTGTCTCCTCACCCGTCTTAAAGAAGTCTAAGTATCTAAGTACTCTACTGTTCAATTTAGGATTTTTAAAAACTACATATTCAGACTATAGAGATGGAGCTGATTTTTCTAATTCGACTTTTATTTTGATGTTACCCATTGCATTTATAAGAAATGCCTCTACTTTAGTCTGGCCTCAAGTAACAGCATGAAAAAGTTAGATTAGCTCCTTTCTGTGAAGTAATTCTGAAATCTGAATGCCAATTTCTACAGCATTCATATTTTTTAGTTTCTTTAGACCCAATGCAGAAGATTATTTTCAGCAGATCTGAACTGTTACACACATAAAACCACAGAAAATAATTTTGTGTATTTACATATGTCCTGGTTTCTGCTGGGATAGGGTTCCTTTTCTTAACAGCTGGTCCATTGCTTTGGGTTTGAACGAGAATAATGTTGATAACACACTGATGTTTTGACTGTTGCTAAGTAATGTTTACCTGAAGTCAAGGACTTCTCATGAGTTGCTGGCAAGGAGCTACATAAAGAGCTGTAAGGGAGAAAGGTCAGATGAGTTGGAATCTGCCATCCAGTAGAACATCATGCCCAGAATATAAACTGGGGGAGTTATCTGGAAGGGGGTGACTGCTGTAAACTGTGGGGAATTACACAGAAAGGGCTTGACTACTTTTGGGGGGGTGGGCTGCGCAGCAACCAGCAGGTGGTAATTTTATTACACATCCCTTGCTCATCTTGGGTTGCATTACTCTCTCTCCCTCTCTGTATAACTACAACTATTATTATTACTGTTTTATTTTTTTTCCCAGCTACTAAATTGTTCTTATCTCAACCCACAGGGTTTACTTTTAATTTGCGATTCTCCTCCCCACCAGACAGGGGCAGAGGGGGAGTGAGAAAGGGCCTGCATGGTAGTTAACTGGCATCTGGAGTTAAACAATATTAACAAAGTTAAAGCATTGCTGGCCATATCTATATATTTTCAGCTTTCAGTGTGTAAGAATATTCTTTCTTTTCACACTATAATGGGAGGTTGTTTCTAACACAACAGTTTTGGAATTCACATTAAACATTAAAAAATCAGCCTGCTTAAAGGAAGTTTGAGAGGAGAAGTGAATATGAAGGAAAATTAAAAGACTATATTGAGCAACAGTGAATTATAGCCCTACTTAGGCATACATACATGAGCTAGAGGATGAAACTTCTGTAATTTTTCAGCTCATTTAATCTGAAAGGCCTGCATGCTGAGTTACATAGCCAGAGTTTACATCTGCAGTTTGGTTGGTACATGCCTCCGGTGCTGGCATTAGCCCTGTGACCACAGTGGCTTCTAATGCTCAGCTCTTTTCGTGGTTTGGCATCTTTCATAGTCCCTCAGGCTCTGCAGTAGAGCAAGCGGACACCCACACTGGACGCCAAGAGAGTCATCTTAATGAATGACATATTACAAGCCTTGTGAAAGTAATTTGCTCTGCTCCATGGTGTAGTTGGCTAATTTCCTATTACTGAAGGTTGAGGGTTGAATCCAGCACTAAAGCTATGCAAATTCTTGCCTTTTGGGCAACATAATACAGAAGAAAGTCTTATTAAAAATAATTTTTGCCTTTGTTTTCTACAATGAAAGTTAAATGTTACACTGGCTTGGAAGTTTTCTACTATCCCATGTTAGAGGTAACGAATTCACATCTGAAGACTTGTCATTTTTATAGAAAGGTATGTCTTCTATGAAATGTAGAACAAAGATTCTGCTAAATTTAGGTTTCTGACCTTTGATTTAATGACAATGTCTACTGGCTGTTGGACTGACCATCAAATAGCTGAGAGCACAGGGAAGGCAGCTCATTCGTCCCTCAGTCTATGTCTTACTTTCTTTCCCATTCTCTTTTTACAGAGCATTGTCTGAATACAACAATTTTGTGATGTGCAACTATGTACACACTCATTACTTGCACGGCTAAGACTTTGCCGTATTTTCTGCTTCTTGCTCCTGTTTTATTCACTGCTTTGGTGAAACACTCTTCTTTGCCTGAAAAGCGTGTCTGATGCTTTTGTTTTCTGGCCCATTTCTTTCAAAGAGCACATGCATCAGAGGGGAAAGATTTATGTACACAGAATTTTTTATCATGAACATTTTTTCTATCATGAATATTAGGCCTGGAAACAGTCTCTGTGGAAGGGCCAATGAGAGCCCTTGGAAAAAAAAAAAGGCTTTGATTTTACTGAACTCTGAAGGTCTGAAAAGAGCTGCTTCTTGTGTGTATGGTTCCCAGTCAGCTCACAATGTGTGAATCTGAGAAGGGGTGCACAGTGCCAACATGAGAAGCCAATTTAGTTGGGTAGTGAAAGTGTGAAGGTGTTCTGTTAGAAAAAATCAGAATCACCATCATCTTCTTTCCTGAGGGCATGGTAGGAAAGATGGCAACACCATTTTGGCTGTTATACCCAAGAAATGACTTGAAGACACCATGAAGCATTAAATAGTAATATTTTATTTTATTATTATTTACTATTACTTTTTACTTTATTATTATTATTATTATTACTTTGGAGTAAATGTTTCTCCTTCTTTTAACTCCATAATTAAAACCGACATTAAAACTGAAGTTCAAATATCACAGAATTGCTGTCCTATTGTTGCTTGTCATAGTGATTGTTCTAAGATTTCTTGAAGTTCATGCATGGTTAAAATGCCATTATTCTCTTAGTTGTGAAGGTTTTCCCAATTCCATGCTTGCCTCCCACCCTATCCCTGTTAGTAGTGCTGAAACCATTTTGTCCTAGGAACTGCCTGTAGCTTAGCTGTATCACTAATACACTACGATTTGAGTGGAGACATATGGTCACCATCAGCTTAGATATTTAATTTTGAGATGACATTCTATTAATCCATCTGAAAAGGGAGAAGCCACCATATAACTGGTTGCAATTAGCCAAACCACAATTTTCTCTACCCAATTCAGTCTAAACCAAAAGCCAAAATAGTATTTTAGAATTACAACATCACTCCCAGATTTGCATCTCATGAAGAATTCCCAGGGTTAAGATTCAAGCCACACTGTAAAACCAATCCTCAATTGGAACTTTTTTGAGAGGAAGATCAGTGGCAGGTGGTGCCTGCTATAAAAGCCTCATTAAAACACCTTCTGTTTGAATATCACAAAAGGGAGTCACCAGATGGAGGCACAGCTCCACATGGTAGCCTTACCTCAAATGAGAGTTTCACCTGGCACTTTGGGGACAACAGATTTTTTTTTTCTCCAACTAACCAGCGACTGAATTTCCAGAGAGGATATATTAGGATTAATTGCACTTGATCACTAATCCATTGTAATGCCATATGCTGAAGGCATTGTTCATTGTCAAGCCAAGAGACAGGTAGGGCCCCTCTGGTAATGTAAACTGTCCCCATTTCCACAGATCTAATCTAATTTCACCTCCTTACAGACCTCAGATTCCAGTAAAGATATTTAACTCTTCCTGCATTGTCTCCTGATGCATTTTTGAATGGTAGCAAATCTGATATAGAAACTAATGATGCTGAAATGTGCTGACAGATTAGAAAATTATTTTTCCTGTTGCTGCTTGCTGAAATGAGCAAAATATTAAAAGGATATTTACTCAATTGTGTGCTCAGCTTCTTGGTCCAAAGGGCCAGCTCTTCCCTCATCTGCCCCACAGTTTAACTTTTCACACCTCCTCCCTTTGCTAGTCCCAAAACATATTTGAAGATTATGTGATTTATCACATTAGAACAATTGGCAAGCTAAATCATGTGAGTAAAGTTTATGTTTCTTAAAGGAGGCATTGTCACCTTGCACAGGCCTTGGACTTGGTGGATTTATTCAGTGGCTTTGGCACTGATCCAAATCATTAAGTGCCAAACCATGTAACCAGAGTATTTTTCATAGCTCTGTTGTGTGTTTTGTGTTCAGCTACTTTAGAACTGCCACCCACCAAGACTGTTTCCTTAATTAAGAGGGTCAGTTGGATTAAATATGTAGTGTGTGTATTTATGAGAAGCAGAAGGAAGGCAGATAGGTGTATTCAATTAATATATTTTTTACCAAGTCATACATAGCATCCTGTGTCACAGAAGGAAAAGGTAAACAAGCCAAAATCTGTAATTTTTGTAGACATTGTGCTGACTGTTAAAGGCCGAAATACGTTTTCATACTAATCTGATTGAAAGGCTGATCTACTTAAACTGAGGGAGCAAGAAATGAGTCAGAGGTTTGGTATATAACATCTCATCTTGTGCTACTTTCTAAAGACTACTCTATACTTAGAAAATGTCTTCTGTTCCCAAAAGGACTCCAAGTGTCTTGCCAGCTGTACAGACTCAAAGATCAATTCAACCACCAGTGAAATGTAACCATCTCTGGGGTGGAACACTGCAGCTCCTCCATTCCACAAAACGCAAAACGCTCTTTTTAGGAGGAGGAAATAAATATCTGCTTCAACGGCTGTTCCAAAGGAAATTGTGCTGGTAGAGTATAATTACTGTTGTTGAAAATTGCCCAAGACACTGGAAGTAATATTCTCCCCTACAGGAAAAGGTGCAGTGGATCTGCAGCAGTAACAGGTGCTCAAGGCCTCAAGTTTGCTTTGAGTTCAGAAGGCATTGGCTGACGTACATGACAAAACATTTCCTCTCCATTAAGTAGAATGTCAGGTATCTCTATAAACTCCAACCCTACCTGTAACCCTCTATTCCCAATATCTGTATTACGTATAGTACAAGGACAGCTGACTTAGTCTACCTAGTCTACTCTAAATACCTTCATCTTTAATGCAAATCTGGCTCCCTTTAAAAACAGGATTCTGACAGTATTTCCAAACCAATACAAGCTTGTTAATGCATTTTTCCACTATCTCTTCTAAGGAGAGATTAGAAGAGGATTTCATTTATTATGGAGCGTTAGGTCCCATTTAATTGGGAAAATTAAATGTGGAGGCTGAAAACAAAGAGTTTAACTTATACCTAAGGTATAGGAGTCCCACGTTCTTGTTTGGTTTCTGACCTGGCTGGGCTTGGATTCAGTAGTTGTATGTCGCAGTGCCCTCTACTGAGATGCCACTCGGTTCACCCACCCGGCTAGCTGGTGGACACAGTGAGCAGCAAGGGATGCTACCCCGTGCTCCCAGCAGGCGAGGGTCAGGAGTGAAGGGCAGCAGCTTTGGGTTCTTCTGGTCACCACGGGAGAGCTTCGCAGATGATGGCAAAGGAAAAGGAATAGTCTTTTCGGAAGGCTGAATCCAAGGTTTATTGAGAACTGCAGGGGGTTCCCTGCCTCAGGGGTAACACCTCCAGAAAGGCACAGAACAAGTACGTGCAACTGTATTTAAACAGGGGTGGTAACAGGGGAGGGAACCGACCACCAGCCAATGGATAACAGGAGGAGTGGAAACAGGGAAGTTACAGACAATTAGGGAAACCATTCAGGGAACTCCTGGGGAGAGACCCTTGGTCCCTGGCCAGTCACTCGACGCCCTTCTCAGAACCTTCCAGAAGAAGGAGGGAGGGAGCAGGATGAGTGACAAGGCTCCAGGGGAGGAGGGATAGGATTGACAGGGAAGGGACTGGAATAAGGGGTGGAGTTGGGAAGGATTGACAACACAGGGTACAACCACCAATGGGGGAAAACAGAACAAACCGACCAACACACTACAACAGTTGTATGTTGTGAATTAAGGGTAAAGCAGTCCACAACCTCCACTGTGTGTATTTCATGCATATGGGTCTTCATGTACACCATCATCTTCTTCCATCCAGCCAGGTGGTTTGTCTTGATCACAGATGAATGGATCTGGCAGAACAAATGATCTCCAAAACCAAAACCAGACTGAAGACTGTGTCCATGAACAAGAGCTGAGTTCAGTGTACATCTACTTTAACTAACACATAATATTCAAGGAAGTATAGACTGTCCTTGGGTGTCCACGAATAGATTTGAGATTCATAAAATCATGAAAAGATTTAACAAACAATATGTGTCCAAATCGTAAGTGCACATTAACTTTCATTAGTATTCATTTATTTAAAAATTAGACAATTTAGTACAGAAATAGAAAACTAGTATTTGGAATCAGTTGCATGATGAGAAAAAAAGTATCCATAGCTATGTATGGTTTTGCCTTCTGAAAGAGAATGGGCTGGGATGTGACATACCTTGGGTATTTTAGGAACTATCTTTCTTGTAAACTGAGTGCTTTGAAAAACTTACATAATCCTTGTTGTAAACTGATTAGCAGTGCCCCTTCTGGCCATATATTATACTCCTGGAAAGTGATGAGGGTATAAGGCAAGTCACAGGTGGCCATTTTTTCACTTGTTGAAGGAAAGTGACCTGCGAGAAAATTCTGCTGTTATGATAGTTCTGAAGTGGGTTCCAGATGACCCTTAGGACATATAGGTGTATTTGATTGTTCTTTCCCTAGTGGAAGGCTTTGGTCTTCGCTTTGTCAAACCGCATGATATATCTGTTGGTTCATTTCTCCACCCTGTCATGATCCCTCTGGTGATGAATATGGAGGCAGAGTGAGCTGCTGGTGTATTGACCACTGCTTCTGGGTTTGTGTAACCAACAAACTTGCTGAGGGTATGCTTTGTCCCACCATGCAAGACATTAATGAAGATGTTAAACAAGATCAGACTCAGCACTGAATCCTGGGTTCACTTCTAATTATTGACTGCCAGCTTTGCTCCCACTGATCACCACTCAGAGCCCAGCCATTCAGAGAGTTTTCAATCCACATCTCTGCCTACTCACCCGGCTTACACATCCAGAGTTTATCTACAAGGATCTCAGAGAGTGTCAAAAACATGACTAAAATCCCTGTAGATAATAACCACTTTTCTCTTCTCATCTATCAAATTGCTGTTTCATCTTAGAAGGTTATCAAGCTGGCCATGCACCCTGGTTTCATCTGGGATAGAGCTAATTCCTTCACAGTAGCTGGAGCAGTCCTGTGCTTTGGATTCAGTGTAAGAATAATGTTGATAACACTCTGATGTTTTGGTTATTATTAAGTTGTGTTTATTCTAAGTCAAGGGCTATTTTGTGTCTTATGCTTTGCCAGTGAGGAGGTAGAAAAGAGATAGCTGTGAGGAAGCATAGACAGGACAGGTGATTCAAACTGATAAAAGGAATGTTCCACACTCTAGAATATGATGCCCAATCTATAAATTCTGTGAGTTACCCAGAGGAGAGGCTAATTAGGGTTTGAGAATGGGGTCTGACATTGGCCAATGGATTGAGAACAATTGTTTTGAGAATAACTTTTTTCCTTTCTTCTTCTTCTCCTTCTTCTTCTTCTCCTTCTCTTTTTACTTCTTCTTCTTCTTCTTCTTCTTCTTCTTCTTCTTCTTCTTCTTCTTCTTCTTCTTCTTCTTCCTCTTCCTCTTCTTCTCCTTCTTTGTCTTCTTTTAATTATTTTTATTATTATTATTAAATATTGTTATTATATTTTATTTTGTTTTAATTATTAAGCTGTTAATCTCAACCTACAGGTTTTATTTTGGATTTTCCGCCCTTTTCCAGAGAAGTTTTGAGTGATCAGCTTTGTGATGAGTAGTTGCCAGCTGAACTTCAACTATGACACCCAGTGTCATCAGAAATGTTTCACACTGGTGTGATAGAGAGGTGAAAAAAAGCATATGGACTTGGTTGGTGTATGTAAAATGGTATCGGTATAAAATAATCCTAAAAAATCTAATGAGATTGAAATCAATGATATTTAAAAGATAGACTGCTTTGAAAGGTTTTACACGTCAAACGTCATATGAGGTTTACGTAAAGATTTTAATTTGTAGTTAGGGTGTGGACTATTGATCCATTAAATTATTTTAATATTTTTCCTTCAAAAGAATGAGATGGGGTTCTTGAGGGACCAGGAGACCCTCATTGAGTAAATCAATTACAGGGTTAATATCCTTTTAAATGGCTATTAATAGTACTACTTCTACTACTACTACTGCTACTACTACTACCAATAATAATACTAATAACAACCTTCTAATAATGCCTTTTGAATAATTAAACTTTTAATAATAACAGTAGCAATAATAATGGTAACATCTTTTTAAAGGGTTAATAACCCTTTAATAGTTTAATTCGAAGCAACAGTGAGAGAGATGTCTGATACTTTGTTATTTCCACTTAATAGCAAAAAATGGTATCAAATATATCAAGTTTTCCTACGTCAAAAGTATTGTGTATCTAGATGGTATATTTAATCTGTGTTTCAAACTAGAGTCTATAACTGCTCCTTAACACAAAATAGGGAACCCAATATCCCACCTGCATTAAGTAAATTTTGCAGGACATTGCATGTTTTTTTCTCCCAGTGTTACTAGTAATGTATTTTTCCTTCATTAGAAAGAATTTCTCAAATTCCTCCTTTTGGAACTTCATTTGGATGCTTCCCCACATTCAGCCATTTCCACAGTTTTTATATGTTTCTATATGCTAGACTCTGACCAAAAGACTGGGCTAACAACCTGTTGAATTTGAGTTTGGGAGAATGGAGATAAGCAGGTGTTTGCAGATCCTACCTGATAGTATTTACATGTCAGTAGACATATATATTTAGGGCTATTAAATGTAATTAAAATAAGAACAGTGGCTTTTGTAGTTACTACTTAATCAATGGTATTTATATGCTCTGCAACAGATTTTCACAGCAGTGAAATCTTTTGCAGAGAATATATGTATTTCAATGTGTATATATATTCAATTGCGTTGAATTTTTATATTCCTCTTTTCTGGCATTTTTTGTTTCTTAGTTCATACTTTACTCTAATAATTTACCATACTCACCCAAGGGACAAAGACATTACAGTCCTGTTGCCAAACACTATTTTAATCCTATTCAAATAACATAATGCTTCTGAAAGGGCTGAAATTTCAAACATTGTGTTGGCTTCAGACATTACTTTTTATGTCACCTTAGTGTAACATGAATAATCTTGATTTTTGTAAATGGAGAGTGCCTGGAGTCCCCCTTTACTTTTTTTGACATTGTGAATCCTCAAGGATTTATATTGATCAAACATTGGTGAATAGTCAAGCAAGATATTCTTATTTAACAAAAATGTAATCTTGTGATCCTGTGCAAAACGGTCCTTCTGCCACTACAAATAAACAGAATTTTTGTGGCATTATTACTTACAATTTGCCACGAGGATGAAATAAATAAATACCCATAAATTACACGTTGATAGCCAGTTGGATAACGCTTTTGTACTGTGCATAAGAAACAAGGCTGACAAATTGGTGCCGTTGTATGAAAGGTTTAGAGACAGCAAGGAGAACAACTTTCCCTTTGGTCTCCAGATGCACGTATCCAATGAAGATGCATCAAACTAAATCACTGGAAAGAATGAGCCTGCAGCTGATTAATGCATCACTGCCTTACCTGTATTACTCTTCATCTCCCAAAGTGGAACGTGTGGCTTTGCAGTACTTTGTATGCTCCATGTTTTTTCACTGTGGTCTGGTGAAAGCAAAGGATTCCATTCTTGCTACAAAAATTTTTGCTCCTGAAGTTATTATCATACTATTCTATTATTATAAATAGTAATGATGTGATTTGGTTTTTTTTCCTAATACTGAGGTGGAATACTTTTTTATGTGTGTCTTGCAGAATTATTCATATACTTGTAGCTTTATGCAAATAATAAGTAAAATAAATTACTGTATTTTCTCATGTATCTTCCTTTTTTTTTTTCCCCTTCCTTTTCCTCCTCTCCCCTCTTCCCCCCACCCCTTTCCCATGCTCTTTTCATGTTTCTTTTAAGCCTCAGATGAAACTTATATTTCATTGGTCATTTTTTTTTTCCAGTAGTCTTATGGCCCTTCAGGGCTTCCTAAATTATTTGTCTTTCTGCTTGCTTTCTGTCTTCTTATTAGAGTTGTTGTTAGCTTCATTGTGATGTTTGTAGTTTTTGGAAATCTGAATCTTTGTTATTTACGCTATCAGTGATCTGACCTGGCTTGCCCACAGCAATGTTCCAACTGTTCTCAGGTCCTCAATTACTAATTATGCAGATGAACAGATTGTGCAAACTCTTTCCTTATGGCCACATTCTGGAGGAGTTGTTTTTAATAAATTGGTGCTGTTTCTGAATTTTAAGGGAGTGCCGACCATTTCTTAGTTGGTTTTTTCATATGTCCTGTACATGTTTGTTGCAGCAATTTATTAACAAGTAACGTTTACATATACATATCAAAATATTCAAACAGATAGCATTCAAAAGTGATGAAGTTGTAAGGGGAAGCACAGGACACAGTTTAAAGGCAGATATCCAGAGGAAGAGCTTCCTGAACATCACCAGGACAGTGGACAGCCTGCCAGTAGAATACTTGGAGCTGTTAACATTAATGAAACAAATTAATCACTAGTGAGCACTGATTAATGTCATTACACTGGGGATGTCCAGAAAGAATTCACTTTTGAGGAGAAAGAATTCTGCTATGTTAATAATGCTTTACCTATTTTTGTCCTAGTTTTTGAGAAGCAGGTAACAATGTGACATTCTTTTCAAGGAAATTATACCTTCATGGAAATATTCATCAATGTCTAGTATCACTGGAAGAAAACAGAACTGATCCTAGTTTGTGTGACAACACGAGGCATAGAATTATGGTTGTACATCATCTTATTTTTTTAGTGTGCTACGGTGGTGCTCAGAAAACATATTCTTTCTGTTTGAACAAAATACATGTTCATGATACTATTGTGCACTCTACTTTGTCATTTGAAGTAATTTAGGGTCTTTGGTGAGTGCAGAAACCTTTATTATCTCTTGCCAGTGTGAGTATGTATTTGTGAGTCCCCCAAGGATCCATTCTAATCTCAAAAGACAGACAAGACTGTGCAGTTACCATACAAGAATATCAGCCCTTTTCATCACAGAAAAGCCTCATGGAAATTAGAAAACAAAGAGTTTGTTCTTTTCCTTGCTTCCCTCCTCAGACTAGTGCAGGGTAGAAAAAGGTAGGATGCAGCAGATACAGAAATGGAAAAAGTAAAACCCACAAATCAGAAGGAAATTTTACGTCAGTGAAATCTGAATACCCAAGATTTTTAGACAAAATGTCACTCTGAGATTCATACTGCCAATAGAATCATCAGCAATCTCTTAGTGACTTCAGTAGGGACAGATTTCAGTCTTAAATGTCATTGCCAACCTAAATGTCCACTTAAATTTTACATCTTATTAGACAGATTAACCGAAAAAAAAAAAAAAAGGAAAAAAGTTTCAGTTTAACAAACTTACTTCCAAGTCTTGTATCTGTCAGTGCAGTATTTCAGTCAATTAAAAAAAAAAAAAAAGGCAAATCACTGATTTTTCTTTTCCATGTGAAAAGAGAGTTTCACATAAAGAATGAGTCAAGTTGACTAAAAGTAGTAATATCTGATACTTACATGCAACACCAAAAATATAAAGATGCTGTCTCTAGCAACAAGAAGAAAAAAGGTTCAGGGAAAGGGGAATCTGTAAAAATAAGATACTTTTAAGCAGCAAATATTAGGTCATAATACTGAAGGTAGCTTCTACCATAAGAAAAGCACTTACTCCTTTTTGTAAGTAATTTTTATCAGTAGCTCTCATAATATCATCAGCCTCACATTGCAGAGACACAGACATTGCTAGGCAAACTGATTAGAGCTAACCCATCAGACCACCGAAAAAGGTGGGAGGAGAATCCTATATTCCAGATTCTCTAGTATTTCCTGG
>WAAE01010394.1:0-37511 GCA_013400495.1 Nicator chloris
CATATTGCAACCCAAGACACTGGTCACAGTGTTGACATTTTTGTTTCCATCATCTGATTTCTCATTCCCTTATCTGCTCCCTTTATTGCTGTACACCAAGCTTGAGGACTGGGTTTCAGGACTCAGGGTCTGCTTTTGGCTTTTCCAGCATAACCAGTGCTACATGGGGTAAGTGGTTAGCACTGACCATATTATGGGTTTGACCAGGGAAATGCAACCAGCCAGAATTCCAAGAAGAGGTCATGGACAGAGCAGAAGGCAGATATTCTGGATACTGCCCAAGGAGGGGACTCATACAAAAAAGGTGCTATTGTAAAATATATTGCCAGAAAATGGGAATCAACATGCTCTGTTTACTGATGTGTCCCATCATATTTTGGAAAACCATCAAAGGTGGAAAACTGGTCTATGGATTCCCATGTAATATATTTCAAAAACTGTTGAAGAAAAAGGCAGATCAAGGCATTTTGCAGTTGTAGATACTGCTGAATAAGAAAAGTGGCCACCAGTCTCTCTCTATACTGACTCTTGGCTGGTGGCAAATGGTTGAGGTACTGCGGCAGCAGAAGTAAATCTGTTTGGGCTGCTGCACTTGGCAAGACATTGCTGCCAAGGTAGAGAACCTTCCTGTAAAGGTACATCATGAAGAGTCCCACATACCCAAAAGCCATGCCAATGAAGAATGTCAAAACCACAAGCAGGTAAACCAGGCTGCTAGAAAAGATGACATTTCTGCTATCTGAAAAATAAATGGCAAGCAGTCAAACACATATGAAGTTGCTTTGAGAACAGACATGTATGAGTGTCTAGGATAAAGGACATCCTTACAGAGGATATTCTCCAGACATAGCTAGACACATGCCAGCTGTCTGAGAAAGCATAACGAAGAGCATCAAATTTTTGTAGTATGGAAGCAACAAGTTAGAAAAACACTTCTTACAGAGACTGCCTGAACTGTTGCCCTCAAACAGAATGAAAAAAAGAAAAATTGCATCTTATCCTTGTGTGGAAATGCTCTGAGGAATATGCCTTTTGGGGGTCCAAGGCTGTATCTACACTGAAATATTAAGAGGGAAGAACCAGGGGACAATTATTTCCCAGGACCAGGCTGATTTTCTTTCAGCCTTTTCTCTAACAGAACTTCCCAGTTTAGCTAGAGGAGACCTTGAGGTAAGCACACTTGAGTTCTCCTCCTCAAGAACACTTCAGAAAACTCTATGCTGAGCAAACACTTGCACATGATCAATATGAATGTTAGATGAATTGGGACTTGAGAATTCAGATTCTCCCAGTACGGTCAATGTCAGGAGCACATAACTGACAGGTTGAATTCTATGTTTAATACTGAAGCTCTCCATTTAAGATCAAGCCTGAAAACCCAAGAAAATCACTTTGTACAGTGAGATAGCAAAATTCAAATCAGGTATCACTTAATACCAATGTTTTATATTCATCCATACATAGTGTTAATTAGTTATCTTCTTAGCACGCTATTCACACAATGGAGTTTTTGATTACTTTTTTTGTACTCTGTGGTTCTCCTTTCATTATGCAAGGCTGGGTTTTTTGTTTTTTTTTTAAACAATGTATGATTAACATAATTAAAAAAAATAAATGGGCACATTCTCTTGTTTCTTCACAAGCCAGAACAAAGTTCTAGTCAGGCAAGCATAATTCCATAAAGAAAGAGCTAATGTAGTAAGTGTTCTATCAAAATGCTCTATCAGCTGTTCTTCAGAGTAAACAATGATGAATAAAATTTTAGAGATCACCATACCTCAAACTAAAAACCATGCATTAGAAGTAATTCCTGACAGTGTTGAAGAGATGCTGCTGTGGACAAGAAAAAGCTTCCTTCAGAAAGTTCTACAGGAGCTGGAAGGAGGAAATACTCTGAATTCCTGAATTAGAAGGACCGTATTGGCAGCTGGCCTTTAGGTACCTTGACTTCATACACAAATTAGTTTGAAAATGGTCTAATTGCAAATGGCTCCAAAAGAAAAATAAAAAAAATGAAATTACTCACAAAACCCTACAACTTCTTTTCCCAAATTTATCTGCTAATTGCCTTCCAATGAGATAATTTCTGTCTTCTGATTTGTCTGCTGAAGTGTTCAACTTTTTAATTTTTTTTTTAAATATGCATTAGTGCTACAGAGGCAATCAAGCTAAGACACTGTAAATAGTCACACATATTACAGAGTTCAATTTCAGTTAGTCACTTAACAGCTGTAGATAGTTCTGGATTTGGTATATTTGAATCAACTGCTAATCTAGAGAACCATTACTGCTGGTGGTAATAAGAGGAAAAATAATCCACCATTCTGAGCCTCAGATGCCAGGATATAGTTACAAGGTTAATCAATATTTTAAATTGTATGTACATATCGATTTTGCTTGAGTAGTACATAGAGTCAATATAGAAATTATTGTGATAACACACAAACCCTCAAAATGAGGCTTTTTGCAGCTGTTTTTCATACTGAAACGGCATATATAAATTATTCAGTGTAACAGCAGAAGTTTAACCAAAAAATAAACAAAAGCAACACTTTCCTTCTCTTCCTCCTCCTACTTCTTCCTTGCTCTTTCACTACAGTTCTCAAAATATAACAGTTTCTGCCACCTCTGCAAATTCAGGTAAGCAGCACCAATACACAGGGAAACAGACAAGGCACACTGCAGATACAATTATTGTTAAACAAGTAACAAACATTGTTCATTTCAGTTTTATTAAAACAAAAAAACACACCCACAAAACATTTCACCTCACCTTGCAAATGGAAACAAACAGAAATTAAAGGGATTTCTTTCCTTTATAACAGTTTTTGAGTTTCTTCCAGCATGCAGACTCCAAATGTAAATCTACGTCATAAAAATATTACTTCTTTTTTTTTTTTAACCTCAGTTTATCTACACTTATTCTTCACACAGAAATACAACTCTTATGTTTCCAGCTCTTTAACATCTGAGGTAGTATGATTACTGTTACTGATACATACAAAATGACGCTCCTTTACTGAAGATGTACAAGGCAACTTGCCCCCTTGTAAGAGATGTCTGTGTGGATATTGGGGTTGAAGTACACATCCTACATACTCTTCTATTGCTACAATTTGTCTTTAGCAAACATATCTGAACGTAAAGATATCCAAAAGCGATCACATCTAGTTTAGTCACACCATAGATTTGAAGTGTTCTCATTTTTGTGTTGTCAGTCTGGTTTAGTTCACAAAAAAAGAAATCGGTGATTCTTAGTCTGAGATTTTCTTACTGTAAAGAAACATAGTGCAGTATAAAGCTGTAATACATGCCGTTCATCTACTGTTTAGTGAAGTAACTTGGTAACAACTATCTTTGTAACTTAGGTCAACAATTGAGAGAAGGTGAAGTGAATACATGAAAACAGGAAGCCCCATAAAATAGTTAAACTGTCAAAGTAGACCTTGGAGGACTGGGTTTAAGCCTCTACTTCACCACAAACTTCTGTGTGGTAAACCAATCACTGAGCCTTATGAAAGAGTGAGTCAAGACATATATATAAAACCTTAAATTGGTGTCCTGAGTGGTCCTTTTCTTCCTCTTCTCTGGTCCCCTCACACAGTGGCTCAACCAGGAGCAGGGAAATGAGAAATTCAGTTCTTACTCATAAAAATGCTTCAGTGTATTATATTAGCCATAACAGAGAGAAATTGCAACCCACACCTAATCAATTGGCTGGTGTCACACTCTTTTCCCCCATTCCATCCTTTCCACAAGAATGAAGCATTTTCCAAAGGAGAAATAGATAGTTCCCCAAAGTCAAACAATTTTGATTTTTGTAGCTAAGTCAGTCTCCTGGGAAATGAAGCTTTGAATCCTCTTCAGCAAATACTAAATTTAAGAA
Source organism: Nicator chloris (assembly GCA_013400495.1). Lineage (NCBI taxonomy): Eukaryota > Metazoa > Chordata > Aves > Passeriformes > Pycnonotidae > Nicator > Nicator chloris. The sequence goes on from WAAE01010394.1 coordinate 3,887, forward strand.
ATAGGAAGAGAATTCTTCCCCAGCACCAATTCCTCTGCCTTCTTTTGTCCTCTTCCAGCAAAAATGTGAGAAGCAAAACCCACACTCAGCTGAGAAAGGGCAGAGGACAAGCAGCAGAGGAGAAGCTCCAGACAGCAAGCATCCGAACTATGAGAGCCTGTCAAAGACTTCTTGTCACAACACTTGCCCATGTGCTTCTTGTTGCTACCTGTGAGCAGATCACTTCTGCGTATACTTAGTGGGTTTTCGATCCTGTTAGAAGGGCTTTACTTACCATGTGCCTTGTACAGGTTACACACACCTGAAAGATCTGTGGTGCTGAAGGCACTCAACATGCAAAAGCAAGGCAGTGTGTCACGCTACTTCAAAGCACCTAAGTATTCTGCTGGTTCTAATGTGCCTGATTTAGAGTTCTAATATCTACTGACCTTCTCCTGTATCCATAGCCAGTACCACAATTTGTGTTGTGTTGCTGTAGTCATGTTACAGCAATGCCATGCACAGAAACTTTAAAGCCTACAAAGTATTCAGCCACTGCAGATATGCAGGGCACAAATTCTTCATAAGCAGTGAGAACAGAAAACAGGGGAAACTCTACACCTTCAAGATTTTATCTAGCACAAAGTTTATTTGTGTAGACAGTCTGACTGGTGTGCTTTGAGCAACACTTTAGAGACGAGTACTCAGGAAACGACACACAGTCTAAGCAAAATCAGTACCAGAAACTAATTTGGTTTACATCAAACCTGTTCTTATGCACGGCTGAATTATTTGGAGTTTCACTTCCTCTCCTTTTTCTCACTAAGAAAACACAGACAACAACAATAACAATCTTTGGCCTGCGCTCCTGGGCTGCATATGAACTGTGCTTGAGGTTACTCAAAGGGTGCCTTCAAAAGCATCTGCATGAATCATGAGGGAACAGGTCACCTGGGCCACAGCTCTCCCCTTGTCATACACATTATGAAAGCCTTATGAAGCCAGAGGAGTCAGTTACACAAAGGCATACTCCGCTGGAAATTTAAGCTGGATTTAAGATGCTCTGCACTGCTGAAGCAGTGCAAAGCTGCCTTTAGAGATTTGTGAATGCAGCTTCTTATTGTTACACCTCAGCTTTCAATAAATTCTCCCCGAGGGAACATATGCTTTCCTTCTACAGTTTCTATTGTTTGGATTATCTTTCGCTATCTATGACACATTATTTATTAGCATCTCGCACTCGCTTTCTCTTATTGAATTAGCAAATGCATCCCACCAAATAAGGTGAGGAAAACAAGTTACTCATGGCAAGTAGCACACAAGGAACACAAACTCAAGCCTCCACTTCTCAGGAGAAGCCTTTGTGCTCCCTGGCTCATTAAAGATTGAATCCCCACAAGCATTTGGGTATGAAAGCCAGCTGGTACCACTTAGTCCCTACTTAAATTCAATGCCCAAGGGATACAAAAACCTCATAAATGAGGAATTTCTAGCAGCACTTGGTTTTGGTACTTTTAATTTGGTTTAATGGTAACCTAGCAGGCATAGTCTGTAGATTTTTATTGTACAAAGCTTCCCTTTTCCTTATACACTTCCCCATGCCCCCCCATCCAAAAATGAAAAAAGGTCATAATCATTCATGTACAGTATCACGGCATTAACAATTAATTGGAAATGACCATTCCCTCACCTGATCCTGGGGTTGGTCTATTTCAAATCAGTAACTGTGTTCAGAAGGCAAGGTTGTTACAGGCTCTACAGGAGCTCTCTAACATTGTAAAATTTTTATTCTTTCATGTTATCTCCTACATCTGTTTTTCTTTTTGACTTATTAAAGTTTTCCTCACTTTTATTTTAAACTGAATAAAGCTAGCTTTAGTTTTATGACATTGAGGTGTTTTGATCAGATCCTCAATCGGTTTAAACTGACATAACTCCATAGCTCTATGGGCTTGTCTAGGTTTACCACCACTGTCTGTGCCTTTCTGTGTTACAACTGAGACAAAAACAAACTGGTGTACTAGGTTCACCTTATCAGACAACAAAACTGTCAATGTCATGATTTATCCTGAATAGTAGATGTTTTCTAAAAGAGATTTTCTTGAAAATAAGGGGGTTAAAAATGACCTAATATACTGCAGCAAAATACTGAAGGCAATCAGTAAGACTGTTATTATTTCTTGAGATGGATAGAAATCTGCTATTTTCTACCTTCCCTTCCAATATCCCAAAGAATAATGATGTGATTTAAGAACATAAAGCTTGCAGCTCAATTGTGGCAATTTATGTTCCTGTAAACTTGATGTTAGCCTGAGCAGCCCATTATTTTTACTGTGTATTGTAAAGAATGGCATCCCAAAGGTCATAGCAATTTCTACCATTTTACTTTCCAAATTTATTTCTCTTTAGTTTTTCACAGGGAAGTGTTGAGATTTACCTCTGACCCAACCTACTTTCCTCAAAACTTGAACTGTATATAAAGAACGAAGGGATTGTTCAATGAATGGGTTCTTTTCTGGGTAACACGATTGAAAGACAAACCTCACATCATAAGGAGGTATAATGTATCCCTAAATGCATTTCAATTCCAAAGTGAGAATGGTAAGCAACCTCTCGCTCTGACCTTTTCTCTCTTCACTGTATGTAATGTTTTCAGATTCTGTTGAGGAGTGTGTCTAATTCATTTTTCCGGCTTAGTGAGACTCACCCCGAGTCATTTCCTATTTGCTCTCTTGCTGTGAGTGGAGTCACATTCCCAGGGAGAAGTCAGCTCAGTTCCAGTGATTATCTCCGCTGCGAGCATGCCTGGACCCCAGCGATGGCCTGAGAGGACGCCTGCTCACGCTGAGAACATAGTTTAACACTGTGTTAATAAACACACAGGGAAAGTGTTATGCAAACAAAGGCCCCAAGGCAAATCCCTCTGCCCTCAGAGATGCAAAAAGAGTAATAGGTTTGGGGGGATCAAGGGAATTGAAAAGCAGCCTCATTGTAAATGTGTCTAGATTTGCAGTGGGAAGAGTTAACATGAAGGCACACTGTCTATCATTCTCTTTTGCCCTTCTTTTGAAGATCATTAGAGTTGGCATTAAGAGGAGTTATACGGATTAAAGGCAGCTAGGTCTGTATTAAAGGCAACTAGGTCTGCTCCCGCTGCTCGATGAAACAGCTATCATCACAAAGCAGCATACCTTCAGCAGGCTATTAATTACATCCCACTAAAGTCCTTAAAAGGTAGCTGATTTTAACCTTAAAATTTCACCATTTACTTCTAGGAGACCTTAAATTTAAAATAATATTAATAATAGTAAATTATGAAATAATGCATTTAATAATATCATAAATGAGTAAATAATAAATAACAGAAGTAGAAAGTATTAAGATAATACATACTAAATAATAAAGTGTCTTAATAAGGATAATATTTAAAGTGTAATAAGGGTAATAATAAAATAAAGTCTTCCCATCTCTGTGCTTAAAAGCCTTTTATACAATTACTTTTTTTCTAAACTGAACTATAACAAAGGATCCATCACCTTCTTAAACTCTTTACACCTCCACCCCAGAACCCAACACTAAATTTAGAAATGGCTCAGGCTCTTCAATCAAGGTAAAATCTCACTAGTCTCGCCTTTTCTTCATCTCTCTTCATCTCCATGTCGATTTTACACTCCAGCCACACAGAGATACACATTAGGAAATCCCACACTTTAACATGTCACTACAATACAGAAAAATGTCAACCTTAAAGGCATCAGGAAAGGAAATAAAAGTATGCAGGAATGCTAAGAAATATTCATTCACTCATTGAAGCCTGTTTCAAAATCACAAAGAAAAAGGATAGGAAGCCTCAGTACTTACACATACTCTTCCCATTCTTCTGTTTTCATTAACACTTGTATAATTAATTAGAGTCCTCAGGGAAAAATAACCAACACTTCTTTACACTTCTTTAGTTCTGAAAAGCAATCAAGATCTATAATAGCCTCTCAGTTCTGAAGTTTAATGTAAGCTTGTATGAGTGAGGGAACCATAGCTGTTTTCTTTCTGCTTCTTTACAAAAAATTTTTTAAAAAAAGGGAAAGAGTTAGGAAAAATAATAATATATGATGTTTGGGACTAAAGGCATTTAAAAACTAATAATTCTATGTCTCAGTAGCAAATAATACATTTACTAGCCTAGGATGAATTAAACAACTTGTATTTTTCAGTATAGGTCTGTGTCATTTACAACCTAGTCAAATTGTATCAAATACAACAACAATCCCACAGCATTTTAACATAATTTATAGCTCCATGCGGTAAACAGAAGGAGGATTTTTTGTTGCCTTCTGTTTGCTACTTTAATCACATTCTGGGGACACCATTCTGCATGGAAGTGGCTGTAAATATGCTCATGCATTTCCAGCTCATGGAGACGGTTACAATGCGCATATTAAGGACAACTTTTACAACCAAATATGTAATGCAGAATGCTTTGATACTGATGAAATTGCACATCTCCAAGGGTGAGATTAATCCCATCTAACTTTGGCTGCTCAGGAAACAAACATAAGATGGTTTAACGATATAGTCAACAGAGAGTTAAGTACCTCCAGAGGGGGATTCCTCCTATCTACTTTGGACATCAAAGTTTGTCTACTAATGAGCTGTCAGACACACTCCTCTGACTTGCAGAGCATGCCTAAACGGGATGTTTAGATTAGACACCTAATTTCCAGACAAGTGAAGCTAGCAAACCTAACCCCATGCTGCAGCCTATCTGCAGCACAGCTAAAGTCAGCTTCAAGGGGTTTTTGTTATGGAAGCCTGAGCTGGGAACTGAACTGAGCTGGGGTACAGTGAAGATTTGGAGCTACTGCAGCAGAGGTTTCATTGTGCATTTCTTGCCTGGGCACCTCTGTGGGAATCCTGGCCAGCCTCCATGGGGATTGCAGCCACAGTGCCTGTGCTGATCTAACAGCTGAGAAGATTCAGGCTCTCTCCTCAGCCTCTGCTCCCAGCTGATTCAGTACGGCCCTTTTCACTGCTCCCCATGCTGAGAGAGCATGCTAAACTAACCCAGGCAAATAAAAAAGTTTTAAAAAGAATAAATAGGGAAGGAAGGGAAGAGAAAGAGGAAGGAATACTTTTCAACTTACTAGGGAAGTTACTTGGGAATTGAGGTAGAAGATGCAGCACGGGGAGGACACAGGACCCCAGCAGAAAGAGTAAAGGAAAGAAAAGAAGGAAGGGGTGAAGAAGGAGCTCCTTGGCAGTGCTGAGACATTCAGCTGGCTTGGCTGCTGAGCAAACCTGAGTTCCCTGCTGCCCTGCAAGGCCTGTTACCACTGCCGAGACAAGCTGGTTCCGAAGGGAACTTGGGTATGGCTCACAGCAATGCACTTAGTCCTGCCAGGTATGGATAGATACCAAGAAGACTGGGTTGATCTAAGTTACCCGATGGAAACCTTAAGTTTTTGTACTGGACCAGTGTTTGGCACACTGCTCTAACCCCCTGTTTTCTCTTGGCAGTGCTACTGGGCAGCCAGGTCACAGTTCTGCCTTAGGAATGGGCTGAGGAATGGGATAGGCCAACCAAGCTAAAGCTTTGTTGGGCCTCATGTACTGCAATATGCACAGGATAACTCTGAGGATGAAATCACGATGTTCCATCTCTTGATGATGAGAAGGAAAATCGCTGGGCACTGCCTCATCCAGTCAGCTAATTATCAAATCCAAGTTTATTCAGTTTCCTTGGCCTACCAGTAGGTAGGCACTTTGGAAAAGAATGCCCCTCATGAACTGTGTATACAAGAAATCAGCATGACACACAGATAAATCCAGATACTTGAGCAAAGTATGTTTGCTGCCTGCAGGGCACAATGACAAGGAGAAAATTATAGCCTGTATTGGGTTTTGCTGGAACATAAAATGCACATAAAACCTTTTTATGCCCTCACACTCCGGTTTGCTGTGCCTGACTGACAAGGTGCACCAACACATTGGTATCAGTTTACACATCTCTTTTTGCAGAGAGGAATCCAGTGCCGCACGGCACGTGTTTCCTGCTGAGGCACTTTCCCCGCCACACCTGCAGTGCTGCAGCCCAGGCAGCAATCACCGACGGACTGCCTCCAAAAGGCTGGTCTGTGATCATTCCTTCCCCTTCCCTGACACACGGACATGTGCTGCAGCAACTGTTACCTGGCACTGTACAAAAGCACAGCACAAAAGGTTATGTATACTGCACTGCAGGCACAACTTGCATCCAGCCTCTGAAACTTGCCCTCCTTCCTCTGGCTTGGGTAGAAAACAGGGCATTACTGTTCTGGGTGAACAAAGGCTGAGAGTCTGTTACGAGCCTCAGGGAAGTCAGGGTGCCAAGCTTATCTCCTTGGCAAAGTGGTAGTTAGTCAAAATATTTATCATAAGAATAATGAGGGAGAGGAGAAACTGCTAAGCAATCACTTTTTTCACAATTCTGGTTTCTGGAGTTTGCAGTTCTTCTGGTATAAGCCAGATGAGCGAGTGGGGAGTCATGGTCTCACTGGAGGCTGGATTGCATGATCTCCCTGAGTGTTACTGCTCTGGACCCACTCCTGCACAACCAGAACTTAAGGGGACAGTGTGGGACACAAGCTCAAAACTATCCAGGGCAAATTCTTCAGTGACTGGTACTGGGAGGTCTCACAAACCCGGAAAGCTTCTGCTGCAGCAGGAAACAGAGGCCAGCCATGGTGGAGCACCTCAAGCCGTGGATAGCCTGAGGCAGGGAACATCCCACCCCATTATAAGTACTTGGCCCACCTTCCTCCTGTGTGATGTCTGGCCATATCTCCAGGGCAATCCACATGGGAACCAGTGTGCAGGTTATTTTCTGGCTCAGCTCCCAAGTTCTGTGTAACTGAGATGACATTGTTCAAAGATGTTAATGGGCAGAGGTTTTTTTGGGGGGTTGGGGTTTTTTTGTGTGTTTTTGTTTTGGTTTTTTTGTTTGTTTGTTTTGTTCTGTTTTGTTTTTGGTTTTGGTTTGTTTTGGTTTTGGTTTTAATTTTGGTTTTTTTTGGCTTTTTTTTTTGTCTGACTTGTCTCCTTTTTTAATAACAATATATTAGTGATTACGCATGACACATAGCATTTTTCATTTGAACTGCTTCACTGCCCTGCAGAAAAAAAGGGATAGTCTCTGTCCTTACATTACTAGGGGGGAAAGTAAGGGGGAAAGATGTGCTGACTGAGGGACAGAGCAGAGCTCCTGAGTACAACAAGCAACAGGACTCACAGCCAGTCCTGAGACTTAACTCTGCACTTCTCCCGTTCCACCTGGCATCCAAAATCCTCCCCATAATCACCCTTTCCCCAGCACTTCTCTTCTTTTGTTTTCCCAGTAAAAATTTTCCCCCATTTATACAATTGTTACTGATTTATCTAATGCTTTGTTCCTCAACCACAAAATTCACAGCCAGTACACATCAACCCTTCATTGACTCTTCTCCACAGGATTGAGGCAGTCTTTTACTGATGCTTGAGACAGAGAAAAAAAATGACTGACAAGGCACAAGGCAGCAGGGGCTGGATGTATCTTCCTGCCTGGTTGGACCTTCCTCACTTTAAGCTGCTCTGAAAAGCACAGACGGAAAAAATGTGTATGAGCAGTAGCAAAAAAAAAGAAAAAAAAAAAGAACATTTGGAATCATTTAACATGTTCCAAACTGTCTCACTTACCTGATAGACCCACTGTGGAAACCTTACACTCCTGCACCTGAATAAAATTTCTGTTTGGTAGAATGATAGGATGACAGAAGTCCTAACACACAGGTTCACAGGGCAGTGAAGAAAGCATGAGTTTCCCCACTAACATAGGTCACCATGCAACATATTTCCATGGCATATGACTGAAGTGCAGCTGTACAATGTTCCTTCTACAATAATAGTTCACAAGTCAAAGCATAATAACATCTTAGTACAGATCCCACTAGAACATGCATTGATTTGGGTGCCTGAAGTATGATTTTACTGCTGGTAGCCAAATAATTTTGCTTATTACCCGGCATAGGAAAAGCTCTCAGAACTTCATTTTTTATTCTCTTATACCAGAGCAAAATAGGTATCAGACATACACTCTGCAGGTTCTTTTGCAACTAATCTTTTAAGTACAGCTTCAGATTTGGTTTGGATATAGAAGGAACTGTCTCTTGGAAAATCAGTCCGGAAGAGACATTTTTAGGTGTTTTCTTCATCTCAGAATAGTCCACACAATGAACTTTCTGTCAAAAAGGCACAGTATAGTTCAGGTTCCCTTGAACACACGGAAGATCAGCCAGTGTGCTCAGCTAACTTGTTAGTCAGTTTTTATTTGCAAAGGACAGCATCTGGTACTTAATCTCCAGAGTAGAAGGAACCATTTACACAGATCTGAGATCACTTTGTGACAGGTGCCAAAGAGTCATTTCCAAAGGCTTGTGAGCTAACCATATGCTACATCTTTCCCAAGCTGGAATAAAGGCATTCAGCCATCATAAAATTCATTAGCATCACAGGATAAATAGATAAATCAGTGATGAAATCACACTAAATATATTGTATGTATATTTATGTCTCAAAGAAACTAAGCAAAACTAATTACAATACCAAAATTATGGTTCACGATTTGATTCCAGAAACATGTAAAGGTCAAGCTGAATATTTGGTTTTGCAATGCATTAAAAAAAAAAAATGGCACACCACAATACCACTTCTTTATCACATATGAACACATAGTCTGTGTTCAGTATATTACCACTCAAACAAGCCTGAAACCATATTTATAGAAAATTCTTTACCTAGATGTGACTAAAATATGGGAAAAATTCTCTGAATAATCACTGTAAATAATAAAATCGGCAAAATATTCAATAATCAAAGTGGTTTTCAATCTGATTTAACTAAGTTTGTATCCCAAGACTGAACTACCAGAAGGAAAGGAACAGGAGTCTGGATACTAAGGTTTTACTTGTGGGAAGTGATGAGTAGGATCATATAAAAAACAGGCACGAGATTTTCCTTATCGCCATTTTTGTGGAAAAATTCTGAACTGAGCTGAGATACAGAAATTTCAAATTTCAAATTTCTCAAAGGCCTCAAATTTCCCTAAGTCTGACCTCAGAAGTCCATATTCCTTAACAGAGGGCAAAAAAAAAGGAAAACATCCACATGTTGTTCTCCTGGTTGTCAAAATCCCACAACACTATATATCTGCACAGCTGTTTCCATCACTTTTTCAGAAGCACTGCCCAGGATAGGAAACTTTTCTATATTTCTCAGAAGATCTGGAGAAAAAGTGAGAGGATTGAGGGGTCTCCTGGGCAAGAAAGAATAATCTTGCCTCTCATGATTGATGCTACACAAATGCTATTTCACACACTTTGTAATCTCTACTTCTTATTCCAAAGACTAATGCAAACTGAAAGAATCCTTTCTACCACAGGTGGCCAGTGACAATGGGATGGAGCGGATAAGGAGTAGTTCGGAGTAACCAAGCAAGCAGTTTATCCAGAGTCATTCTCTGCAAAAAGGCTTTTCAGGATCTGGACTGTGTAACCAGCATGAGCCTAGCACTGGTGGGTTCAGCCATCATTAATTTCCAGCCATTTGGGAATAGGTGATTATTCGACAGTAAGATGTGATCTGAGAGAGGTGCTATTAAAATGTGGAGAGAGCTGCTATTCTTGCACTGCAGCAGTGATCTAATACAATGGCAGAGCAGTGTGACTGGTAAAATTCACAGGGGAACAGACTTCTTCCCAGGGCTCAAATTATCAGCACATTTTCATTGCTGCCTCCAGAAAGAGACATGTAATGCTGTCAGATGCTCTTTGAGTTGGGAGTTTTTAAAAAGAGATGGAAGTGTATGCATTAAAGAAACCAATATTTACACAAGGATATTTCTCTCATGAAATATAAATGCTGGAATTCTGCTGGTTACAATCCTTATTTTGAGCTTTTACATGAGGGCAATAAAGTGAAGAGGATGCAATACTCCCTTCCCACTCACCATTTTGATTATCATATATGAATTTTAAAGGGGTTGGGTAAAATCCAATCAAAGCTTCATTTATAGATGCTTGTACTTTATACTGCTGTCCTAGGTACACACTCATCCTTAGTCCAAGTAAAATAACTCCAATGCAGGCAACAGTTCCTGAAAAGGAATGTGACTTTAATGAAATAAAAGGCTCATCATGACAAGTCCAGGTTGAGAATAACACCCTATCCTGTTGCCATTACAGACAGAGACAGAAATATATCAAAGTTGCCTCAGCACTTGAAAGAGAATGGCAAATAAAAGGGACATGTCCAAGCAGTGCTGATGGCAGGTGTCGGAAAGTGAACATCAGCAGGATCAAATAGGAGATCTTTTCTCTGTTGCTTCTTGAAAGGGAATAAAAACCCCAAGACCCACAGAATTTTATTAAATACAAAGGAAAATTAGATTAAGGCAACACTAAAGGAACAGCCTGGGGTTCCTACAGCATGGGCTTTGCAGAGCTTGGCTCACTTGCCTCCCAGGACACAGTAAAAAGGCAGAGTATTTGGCATCATGTCTTCGCTAGCATTTCCTCATGGACAGCATCAGCTTCTGGGTGGGCTGAGGGATATGTGAAAGCAGTTCAAGGTGCATGAGGTACTTTTTATTCCCCCCTCCCTGACACAACCCTTTGGAGATGCCTCCCTGAAGAAGAGCAGATGTGCGTGCCAGGGACATTAAGATTTCCCATCAGCTGGACCAGACTGGGCTCTAAGAACGCTCACCTGCTGTGGTGTCCAGCACGGTGCTCCCATCCCTGCTCCAGAGGGAGCCCATTCAGCTTCCATCAGTAAAGAACTACACTGGGGCTCAGGAAACTTCTTCCATCTCTCAGCTCTGCCGCATGTGCTCCATGTGACTTTAGTCAGATTGTGTATGTGACATGTATGTAACATGTATGTGACACGTATGTGACAGGATAACTGGGCTGGCACCACCTGCAGCTGACACCCTGGGTGTGCACACAGCAGGGAGCCCAGGGCCAGAAGTGATTCATTTGCCTAGCACTAGGTGAAATTACCAGCTTGGTTCTGAACCAGCTTGGAAATCCCTGCATTGTGCTCCATTGAGCCACAGAGATACGTCTGCACTTCTCTAACGGGTGATCAAGCTGGTACCATTTATTATATTCATTAGTATTGCCAAGTTTTGTACCCTCCTATGGGTCCCTCGACTCAGCTGCTTCCTAACGTTACCCAATTTAACTTGTTTGGCAGAAATTTTACTTTCCCATTATCTGTGCAGTTATTTATATCTTTTCCTGCAAGATTTCAGGCAATGCTTTTCAGTCATTTCCAAGAGAAAAAGCTAATGAGAAAATACATTATCCTCTTCATGACAATCCTTTCCTTGGAATTCTCTGCTGAAATTGAGCATTAGGCAAAGACCAGAAATTTGTCTCAGGAGAAAAAGAAATAAATCAGGGTTGTGCCTATATGAAAATTAGTCCAAACGTAGCCAAGTTAAAAGCCTTTGAATAATTGGTGTTTGTGCATATCTACGATAGGCTGCTTTGATTCTAGCAGCTGAATTCCCCAAAGAATCTTCACAGGATATGCTGGAGATTTTCACAACTCCTGTGCTTGAAGGAAGCATTGCCTGTACTACTAAGCAGAGAACAAGGGAGTGTGTTCAAGCCAAGGGCCACAGGTATGGTTCTCCTCTGTAATGACTGCTTTGATTTGGATACACAGGATCATCTTTCCTGCGCTGTTGATGCCCCTACTGCTGGCACCCAAGCAGAATATAGGGGAATTCAGGGGAATATTCCTGGGGAATACAGCTGCCCTGTCAGCAGGTGTGAGAAAAGGTAGAGAAAGGAGACAGATCTGACACAGAGCTGGTAAAGATCTCAAGGGGATACAGAAGTGAAGAAAGGTACCAGGAAAAAACTAAATAGGAGAAGGACTTTATGGTGAGTGGTACAAAGGACACCTTATTGTATATGGCATTACCATGTTCATTTTATAAACACAGAACTGATATAAATGCTTATCCCACATATAGAAAGTTTAAATCCTGACATTTCTTAATGTTTGAAAAACATGGGTTTAATTAAAAAAAAAAAAAAGTATCATTTTGTGTAAGCATTGTTCCAAATATATCTAAAACCAACTAAACAATAGAAAAGACAATAAAGCATACACAGACATAGCTTTCATTATCTGGAGCCTTCCTAAAACACATGCAGGTCATCAGCAGAGTTGAAAGCTTTCCTGCCAGCACACAGATTTTGCCACTGAGCTAACAGAGAGGCTGCTGGCATTAATAGATTGCTGTCCTCCTTGCAGGCACATGCCAAAGGGGGATGCAACACCTGATTTGGCAGATGGTTCCAGGCAGAGCAGCGACATTCAGGGATCAAGATACCTGCTCAGATCTCTTCATGACATACCTGGCTCAGAAAGGGAGTGTGCCAATGCAGCTCAGACACATCTGCTGCTACTACTACTACTACTAGATCTACTACTCATAAGCTTGGGCTTTTTTTCTCATTAACCTAATCCACAGAAGCCTGATCTTGTGTCTTCCTTGTCCTTGGCTCCTAGGCCAGTCATGTATTTGACTGAGTTCTCATGGCCCTTTCAACCTGCTTGCCCACCAAATCTTCATCTCACTGCATGCACAGCCTCTGATTTCTGGACCCAGAGCCCTGTTGTGCTTCCTGTGCCATATCCAGCCTCCCTATTCCCAGTCTATTCACTGTTCTTCATGACCCAGCACTACATGTGCTCTCCATGAGGCCTCCCAATTCTATCCCCCTTGTCTTGATCTTGTAAAGCACCTGTTTCCTTCATTCTCTCAGCTAGATCTGTCCTCCCTTCTGTCTCACCTTATCTCAGCCCCACCAGACCTCTGTCCTACCCTCCCAACCTATGCAGTTTTGTCTTCTTCCCACATGCCCAGGCCTTGTTCACTCTCCCCAGTCATCACTCCTTGGTAGCAAGAACGGATTTTAACATCCTGCCATAAAGATGGTGATGTCAATGCCTGACACAAGGGCTAAAATACCCTGAGGGAATTTCGGAGCTTGGAAACTTTGAGCCTCCTAAAACTGCTTTAGCACAGTCTAAACAAAAGGTTTCTAGCAAGTTCCTTTCTCCAAAAGAGTATCTTCAAAGCCATTTCAATGCTACAAAAATCTGGCCTTGTTAAAGGACAATAAACAGAAATCATTGCAATGTTCAGTCACTGTTGCTAAATGACATACATGGGACAGGGTTGGTCAACCCTAAAATCAGCTAATGTCATCAAACACACATTCACTAAAAGCAACTGCAAATAGAGTTGTAGAGTGTAAGATAAACTGTACTGAAGTCAATATGAAAAACAAGCAACTCGTCTTTCAATTTAAATGCCCTTTGAATTTCCTAGGTCAAGTCCAGACAGTTATGTACAGCTAATCCATTCAGTGAACTGCAATAGTTATTTACTTGATGTGATTCATGTAATTCATGTAATTTAGCTGACCAATCATCATTTAGCACCATCATAAAACTGCAAATAGCTGTACAATAAAAATATCGACAACAACAAAATAAACAAACAAACAAAAAACTCAACAAAAAAACCCCTTCCATTCAAGGGCTGGATGTAAAACTGCAGCTGGAAAATTATAATCTTACAACAAAACAATCTTTTCACAGAAGGAGAAAAAATCACTACATATGCAATTTCTTACAAATGAGTCACTCAGATCCATTATTAATTGGACTAACTTTGGCTACTTAGTGGTTTTGATTGCTTTTGATATTGTTTATTTTATGATGTTTTAATTATTGTTGTTTATTTATTACAGTAATTGCATTTTAATTGTCTTTGGAGCAGCACCCTGACTGTCTTGGCAGGGAGTCACTAAATAAATAAAAGCATTATTATTATAAACATAATTGATGGTAATAGTTTTTCACTGTTATTGTTAGCAATGCATAAAGAAAAAAAAATATATATAGTCTGTAAGAGAGAAACAGTAATCAGAACCCCAAGGTTATATATCCAACTCTGCCACTGATTATATCTGTGACTTTGAAAAGTCACTTAGTCTCCCTCTTATCTCAATTTATTCATCTGTGAAAGGATTATCATAACGCTGTCGAATCTCCCAGGATTAGCGTAAGAATTAGCTAATGTCTTTAAAGTATTTTGATCTCCTCAAATAAAAAGTGAAAAAAGCTTTAATCTTTAGATTATTAATGGTAGAACAGAAAAACTGGTATAATCTACTAAACTGGAAAGTTACTCTAGTATTAATATTTTTAATCTATAATTGGTGCATTTATATTGTCCATACACTTAAAAAATAAATCATTTTACTAGCTACTACTAATAAAGGCAAGAATGCATTCCAGAAGGAAAGCAAAAATGGCTTCCAAAGTTTCCAAGCTGAGAAAAAAAGGGAGAAGCAGTGCTTTGTGGTACATAGAATGTTTTCTCCTCTCTATTTATACATCCAGACCCTTTTCTTGAAAAAAAAGAAAAAAAAAGAAGACAAAACCCCAACAATCCAACCCAAAACACCTAACACTTTTTTTCTTAGGATACTCAAGGTAAAAGTTGTTTATGAGGATTCACAGAAGCAGAATATTAAAAAAAAAAAAAAAAGGCAAAAAAATATAGAGGGCAAATGTTGCACACTGTAATTCAGAGAACAAATCCAAGTTTCAAAATCAGAGTTAGTCAGAAACTTATTGGAGAAGAAAACTTTGACAAGTTGCTAAGGAGAGCAAGATTTAAAGATTTTATTGAATTTCTTTTCAAGTTTCAAATATTTGGACGTCATTTAAACTAAGTAATATTTTTCTAGGCTCTGAATCATTATGCTGGACTTTCACTGAATTAACTGGCTCGGTTATTTTTCAAGTAGCTTGTCAGAAACTGCTGCAATTAGTGAAAGTAGCAGAAAGAAACATTTGACTACACTAGCCTACCCACTTGCTGCGTCTCTAGCCTGAGGTGACCTATCTGCTCTTCTTTCTCCATATTCCCACCCAAATTCTTACAAGCCTTTTTCCTGTTATAATTAACAGAGTTCTGCAGAAATGCAGTAAAAACTCAAACAAAATGTATTCACTTTTGCTGTGAAAAGGTTCGCTTGACCTCACCAAGATTCATTTTGCTTCTCACTATGGAGGGCTATACCCTAAGATGTGATTTGTCCATGAAGGGGTTTTTTAGTCCAGAAAATGCTGACCTGCCTTTCACAGCTGCATGATTTGAGTTATCCTCCCCACAAGGATCTTTGTCTTGCCTTGCTTCACTCGCACACATCAATACTGATGCCTGCTGACAGTCAAATCCCCGTTCATACTCCTATTAATTAAAAATTTATACAGCTGATAATTTGTTAACACTGAGAATATTGCAGCTATTATTAATGATATTTGGCTTCCCATCCTTTTCTCCCTCCAATGCTATTTGCAATGTTATTGATGACTGCAACAGGACATCATCAAAGCACTTACCAAATGAAATTCTGTTTTTAGTAGGGTGTCTTACTTGTGGCAAAAAAAATTACCTAAAATCTGTAATGAATAAATTCAGACTGTGAGCAATAAATTAATACTTTACACGTATAGCATTTCCAATGCAAGGATTTAATGTTGTTTATGCTTCATGTTGGGACACCTGTGTTTGGCAGATATCACAATCACAAATGATTTTGTACAGCGAGCTTAGTCACTGTAAGATCATGACAAAATTTCTAGAGAGAGCTCAGAATACCTCAGGTGAGCCAGATAAGCCTTATATGCCAGAAGTGCCAAGCCCTAGGTATCAGTCAGGGTCAATCAAAACTGCAGTCCCAAAGCACCTCTGAAAGTCAGACCCCAGATTACTTGAGCTGGGCATTTAAAAACCCAGGGACCCAAAATCAGTGACAGGTTTCAGCAACTTGCCTGAGGTAATGGAGCAAAACCCTGGCAGAGCTAGAAGTGTATCCCAGTTCCCTGCTGCTCGAATTGCTGCTGCAGCTACTGTGGCATCTTCTCTCCTAAGAAAAGCCATGCTTAATTTGTCCACCAAACCCAGTGTCAGAGCGCTCCGCACACACAGGCGGAGGGATCTCACCTCACCTGATCCCTACCTTTGACTCCCATTAATTTTCAACAGCAGCTTAAGTGTGTTAGAATTCAGGGCCAGCCAAAGGATGTGCCACATGCAGCTGCCCAGGGTCCCATGATCACCTTGGTTTCTGTCTGTCTGTCAGCATCCTTTCTGGACAGCGTCCATGGACCCCTGGTTCACCTCTCACTGCAAGATTAATTGAAAAACTCCGTTCTCCAAGATCCTACAATCACAGCACCCACAGCAGTTTTCTTAATGCTTTCATGATGAGAGTACACTTATTTTCCAGCCACTAGACAGTCTTTAACCACATTTTTATATCTATGAGCTGCTGAAACTTCACATCCTCAAAGAAGTGGCCTCCCTATCACATAATCAACCCCTTTACCAAGCCTTCCTTCCATCTCAGTTGCTTACCTCAGTCTGCTCAGGTCTCTTCTTAGTCCATAGATACCTAAAGAGTTTTGCAGGGCAAATTAAAGTATAAATTTGCAGTACATCGACCTCCTTTCTCCACATTCTTAAACTTATGATTAATGCATTGTGTTTTATACTTTCTCTTCTTTCACAGAAGGATGAAATACCACAGGTTACTTTACAATTACCATGGCACAAGGGTATACATGCAAAAATGTTACCATGGAGCTGCTGAAACACTGCAAATTCAAAGCTTCCCGTCCTCTGTAGAAACTTATTTGGGTGTCCCTACCCACAGCTTATTTGCACAAGTTCTCAGAGAGACCTGAGTCTGGCACCGAGAGAATCAAACCTCCCTCCTTATTATGGTGAATGGGAGTTGCACATGTTGGAGTCTGTGGGGCTCTTCTTGTCTGTGAATAGCTGCCATTAACATTTATGGGGGCTATGCATACTGAGGAAAGAAGAGAAAGGGCACCCACTGAGAAGAGAGCAGACTCCAGCAATTCTATTCTCATCACATTGTGTGCTTTAGTCTTCACTAATCTCAGCAAAGTATCCTCATGCAAGTCTTCTGATTTTTTTTTTATCTCCATGGAAATTGTATTTTTTTTTAATAAGAAAGGTGATGAGCGGTTAGCTTATGCTCCAGTAAATCCACAGAGTGAAATTATCTCATTTAAATATCTATTCAACTCCCAAAACAAATATCAAAGTTCAGACTTTGCTGATTCATTCTTTGCCAGAATAAGTAGGAACTCTCCTTTATACATGTTCAGGCTACTTTGGGGTCTGCTTATTCCCTCATATATACACCTGTGTTCTCTTGTAAACATTTTAACCTGTCAAACGAAGGTCTCTTCCTTTGTCCTAGGGCCAAGAGACTTTCACAATATGAGCTGTTTCTCAAAACCTCTGCAGCACTACAGCCAACAGCAGAGTTTCACCACAGGGAGGATAAGCAGAGGCTAGGCTGTGACAGGATTTTTACTCTTGCTTGCTCTGAGCAAGATTAAAATGCCAGCAGCTAGTCCCAGTTAGCCCCTCTAACTGTTGTTATCACCAAGAGAGGTGAATCAGTGCTGTGCAAACGCTGGGAAATCTAATGAAAAATGTTAGTGCCAGCAGAAGCACAGAGGCTTAACTGAAGTGCTGATAGAGAATACTTTGGACAGCAAGAACTGATAGTTGCACACAGAGAGAAAAAGCCTTCAGAGCTTGCCTTTTCTTCCTCAAAACCATGCACGAAAAATTTCATTTAGCTAAGATTTAAATTAAGGTTTTGATTTTTAAAAGTTTTACAGTTCTTTCTAGTCTGCAACCAAGGAACGCTGGTGTGACTACATCAATATCAAATGAAAAAGCAAAAAGTTTCTTCTCTCTACTTCACACTCACAAATTATGAAAAAAGCCCTGCCTGAACTAAACCAGACTTTTCCCCCTTCAATTCAGAAATCCCATGTTCCTTTCCTACCATTCCAACTGTCAAATGGAAAAACATTTAGTGTCTCCTCAGATCTAGCTGACATTTGAATCCTTAGAAACTTGGGAAACAAGTAAATCTGCAAGATTACTGTCTGCTAGAAATCAGTCAGCTTCCTATGAGGTTACACCAGAAAGTCTCAGCACCACAGAACAAGTAGTGATTGACTTAGGGCAAAGGGCAAACCTGGATTTCAGCCACTCTTCTTGTACAATCTTCCCCCAAAATAAGTAACTGAAAATGAGGTCCAGGAGCTTACTGAAAGCTACAGAGATCCAAGCTGGCAGGACAATATCAATTTCTCATTTCTCTGGCCCCTTGGAAGAAGCCTTCAGGAGAAGATGCAAGAGAGCATTCCCTGCCAAGGAACAGCGCCATAGAGATCATTTTGAGCAATGAATTGCAACTCAAACACACACAGTTGGGTTAGGTGGCTTATTTAATGAGAAGACATCCAAGCACACAGAAGTGCTTGCCATGATGCAGGTGCTGCAAGGTACTGTGGATTAAGTTAACCACACTTGTGCTATTAGGTCATTAAATCTTTTTCAGTCTTCAGAGATCTTTCCTGCCTACCAGTCAGTGCTATGGAAATGAGAACAAAAAGCCCTTATGGCACAGCCCTACCCTGCTCAGCAGAACAGGCAACAATGCCTAAAGCTATGACTGAGCAAAACAGAACCAAGTTTTGGAAGGAACATTTGGTACAGTCTCCTCATCAGCGATATTTAGTCTCTTGACAGAGTTGAGTGATAAATATATTTTCCTTTATTTTAGAATGTTAATTGTATCACAAACCACAGAACTTTAGTGGTATAGGTGAAAACTCGTAGCTGCTAGTTGCCTGACCTGCTGTCCCCTCTAGATAAGGAAAAGCCCCAAATGGGTCCTTGTATCCAAGTAATAGGAATATTGCAACCAATTAGGGGTATAAACAACTTGATCAAGCAACTTGCTCCAGCCGGTGATAAACAACGATTTTGTGTCACTATAAGTGTTCTCTATTGTCCTGGTGTCCAGGCTCTATTGCCTGTTCCTCTTTTTATGAGTACTGTCAATGGCTGCTGTAGTCTTGCAAACCAACCAGGTGCCTATGCCAAATGACACCAACTTTCTTCCATGTGTCACATTTCCCTTCAAAATACAGGCTTTTCCCCCAACCTACCACAGTCCTGATCGACGATTTTATTTATTCCCACAAAGACTGTAGGTTACTGCATCTTCTCATTTCTGTACTATGCAGTTTAGCATGCAGAGCAGCACAAAACTGGCTGTAACTGAGCACAGATCCAGGACCTTTTCCTCAGCAACCAAGGCCTTAACCAGTAAGTGGCAAATAGAAGTTGCCACGCAGAAGGAACTGTAATTAGACCCAAAACAGACTGGTAACACTGACAGAGACAGATGACCTTGAGATGGATAGGTGATCAATAGATAGATAGTCTGGTTCTTTTGTTTTTAAATCATTATTGATAGTACATCTTAAATTAATCCATCATTCTGTAAATCTTCAACTCTTTTAGAACAAAACCATTCTGGAAGTTTAATTTATCTTTTTTTTTTCTTTTTTTCTTTTTTTTTAACCAACATGTATACTAAGCAGTAACTGAAAGGCAGGAAAAATCAAGTGCAGAGAAAATTAGTTGTACTCAAACATTTGTAACCAAGTATGATAACCAATTACAGAAATACCTGGAATAGTTCCTGATTCACCCTCATATCAGAGGTTCCTAATCAATTTGAAACAACTAGACACTGCTACAGAAAATAAGCAAGATCACAGCATTTGCTAATGAGTCTCAAAAATGGATTTCACTGCATGAAAATCTTCATTGTCAGGAGAAAGCCTGTGTTCCCTGAATCTTTAGGGTCATTTCCATTTGCATTCAACTGGAGAAAGGTCCTTTGTTCTTTTCTTCCTTCTCACATCCTCTACAACTCCACATCTTTTTTTCCCCCTATCTCCCTCCGTGAGTTGGCGTTTTATATCAATGTGCTACACTAGCTGCTAAAAATACATCCAAATAAGGCCCTTTGTGCTGAAGTAGCTTAAATCCACTTCAATTATTACCTAATTTCTCTATGTTGCTCTGATTGCCATGAATATAAATTTGGAGATGTGTGATTTCTGGAAAATTATGTGGCAGAAGACGCAACGGCATAACTCTGAAGCACACACCAGGGTAGTGTGTTATGTTATGAATAATACCACTTAAACATTTGTAAAACGTAAAGCTTTTCGGAGCTCTTCTCCTTCCCCTGAGACTTGAACTCTTGTTGAACAAGCTGTTCAAAGCTCACCACTCTGATAAAATCCTACCCCAACAAAAGAGTGACAGTGACTTTTTTTTCATTGTTATTATTAAATCACTGTTTCAGGTTGCCTGTTGCTTGGTCTTCCTGCAACAAAAAAACTCAACATGTATCATTTGACCTACTTGTCCCTAACCCAGCAATGTTTGGAGCAAGATGAAATCTGATGATAATGAACTTTTCTTGAAAAAGGAATTGCAAACTATGTCCCAGACCCTGCAATCAATTATTCATGTGAGCAACTTTGAACTCAGCAGGAGCACCCACAGGCATAAACCTTCTTACAGGGGAACAGTTGGCAGGATCAAGACCCACCTCAGGAGGAAGACACACAACACAACATTTGAACCCTTTGTGACTCTTTTTATTTTATTATTTTTTCCCCTTTTTGACCTTGTTATTGTTCAATTTCATTTACTACTATATTTCCCACTTCCAGCTGGGAGTAGAAGTGAAGATGCCAAAATAAAAAGACAAAAACTGTTGTTGTGCTCAGATGGAAGAGAAAGTCGTAGAAATCTCTCTCAAAAAAAAAAAAAGCATAGATATTTTCAGACTAATTTTTAACTCCCCAAGGTCACCATGATAGTTCAAAGAAATTTTGTAAAATTTGTAATGGAAAGCAAAGGAAGAAAGGAAGTTACTGTCCTGCCTAACTTCCCTCACCATAATCTTTCTTCATCAAGACATTAACAGCCCCTACCCAGATGATGCTGCAGAGCTCTCTAGATGCAGAATGACCCAGGTCCCCATGCCATGTAACCCTCCAGCCTACAACCACAAGAGAAAAGACATCTCTTATGATCCTTCTCCCAGAGAAAAGGGGCTCAAACATCCCTGGGCAGAGAAGATGCACCCTCAGAAAAACTCTGCTTTAAAACAAGCACTTCCTTGTCTTTGAGCTCAACAAACCCAGAGAGGGAATGAGATGACTGGCTGTTGATAAAACAAAGCTTAAATGCATAAAAGCCATTTTTGTACACCCGAATCTCTTATTCCCAAATGCAGAAACTTGGATTTAAAGAGTAAATTACTGAGTCAGAGGAAGTAATGTCTCACTATCAGGTTAACGCTGGTAAGGGGAAAACCAAAGAAATGAAGACTTTGTAGGACAAGGTTGTCAAACAAAGGAGGAACAGGTAAAGTTAGGATTGCTGGTGTTCCTGAGGAGTAGCAAGCATAAGACATCTCAAGCTTGAAGCCCTTGAAG
The DNA here is from genome assembly GCA_013400495.1 of Nicator chloris. Classification (NCBI taxonomy): domain Eukaryota; kingdom Metazoa; phylum Chordata; class Aves; order Passeriformes; family Pycnonotidae; genus Nicator; species Nicator chloris. The sequence continues at coordinate 25,400 of WAAE01010394.1, forward strand.
TAGACATTGCAATTAATGTCACAGAGGGGGAAGCAGGAGAGCACCTGTAATCTTTTGCAAGGTGATTAATCTAGGATAACTATTACTAACATACTTAAGTGCATGTCTGTATAAGAATTGCTCAGAAGAGCTGGAATTTGTGGTAAACTAGAAAGGGAAGACATATTCCTGTACAGAGGTGTTCCAAGAGTGTTGAAGAGCAAATACACACTATTCATGGCACTGGCCACATGTTTTTACAAGCCATGAAATGCCTCATGAAACACCTAAGTACTCTATTCAAGCTGTGTGATAGCCACTAACAGTTTTCGGTATACAGCTCTGTCAAAATCCTCTGCCAAACAAAATCCATTCTTTGTGCTGCTGTTGGGTAAATAAGCAAGTGGATCCCAGCTGAGATTAAGGTATAGGTGTTTTGCATTGTGTGAGACCACAGCCAGAATACTGTCCTGTTCAAATGTCCACGCTACAGAGGGATGACACTAAATTGACAAAGGCTATGAGAACAGCTGCTTGGATGTTTATATCCGCACACATGCCCTATAGTGACATGTCTCAGCCTTATGACAAGAGGATACAGGTATGATTAGATCAAAAGCAGGGGAGAACTGCCTGAGTTCTCTATAAACTTAGCAAACAAAAGCAGAAGAAAAGTCAGTCTGAAAGTCAGAACTAGACAAAATTCAAGCTAGCCATAAGGCAGACAGTAAGGATAATTAACTACTAGAGTGTTAGAAATATTAGAGTGGAATCTCCATCACTGGAAGTGTTTCAGAGTAAGGGTGGGATGTCTTTATTTTTCTGACAAGCTCAGATGATAAGTCAATTAGGAAGTTCCTGTGGCCTGCATGATTACTGAGGTCAGAAGAAGTGGCTGTGTTTCTTCTGGCTGTGCATTTTGCATGCTGAATGCAAGAAAAAAACTCCTCCTGCAAAAGTCCACAGTGTATAGCTGAATGCCATCTGTAACTCTGGGTTTCTTTTCCTTTCATCCATTGTTTTCCTTTCATCTGCTGAGCATGTCCTAAAGACTGCCAGTGGTTAGGCTTTATATGGTGCTTAACAGCAGCATTCCCACCATGTCCTAATTATCAGAGCTTTAGAAAATATGAAGGAGATCAGTTATTCCCACCAGCATATAGAAGCTTTGAAGAGTACTCATAATTGTATATTATTCTCATTTTAGCTCTTATGCTGGATCGAAGCAAAAAGAAACACTCCAAATCACTCTGCATCTTTGGTGCTGTGGTATCAATGGGTGTCTTTGGGATCACAAATTGTTGCTTCATCAGGGAGAAATTAACTCAAAAATCAGCTTGGGGTCTATGTAAGACAAAGAGAGCCATAGTCAGTCCTGACAGGAAAAGCCTGTAGACACAATGAGGCTTACACATTCCACTAGCAGCAGGAAAACCTCTTCATTTAGGGGGCTCATTTCAACTTCTGAGAAGAGATTATCTTCTAACATATCACTAGTTAACTGAAATTGCAAAGGATGCAGCAATGAAGATAATTTCAAAACCAGACTTCAAGAACAATATTGTGACTATCGTTTATTTAGGGGCTGAGTCTCCCAGGCAGTCAGGGAAGCTAAGGTCCTGATAGTTGTGGCCTTTGTGACTTTCAGCATTGATGAATGAGGGACTACTGAAATAAATAATTTTGCATCCCTGACAACTGTAGCATTCTAAGATATTGCAAATGCTTATATTACAGAAAATATAGCATACTCTCCAGTAGGAGAAAAAAAAATCTCCATAAAGGCTAATAAAAAGTTGGCATCAGTATGTGAAACATTAAAATTTATACCAAGATCATGCCAAAGCAGTATGAAGAGAAAACCCTGAATCAAATGAGGTAATAGCCTAGAAAATGTGCTAGAAAATTGATAAACTACATTTAATTTTGCTTTAACCAAAATTATAGAAGGCATAGAAAAGCAGATAGATAAACTCACAGTATATAGACTAAAACAAAAACCTATGTTCAGCTTTGGTTAAGTCCTTCATGGCTATCCATATAAAAAGCCTGGAAAGAACACCTGAGAGCATGATTGCATTTCACAGAAACAGACCCAACTGTGAGAAAAATGGTAAGTCCCAAAGCAGCAATGACTTTCCAGTGGAGTTTTATTTAAACTCTAACTAAATAACCCCCAGGCTCTCCGATGAGCTCAATGAGGCCAAAAGAGCAGTATCTCACCTCTGACCGAGCAGGAGGTAACAATATGTGTTACCCAGGCTAAGCAGGAGATCCTGCTGACTCTGCATGCTGGCAGCCCGTTTCATTGATAAATTATGACGTGGTCATTCTTGCCAGAGCCTTAGTCGTCAGTTGGAAGGAGTTACGACTCAAATTATTCACGTAAATCAGGTCAGATTCATTTCACGTCAGGTTTGGACACACCACCTTAGGCCATTCATTGAAACAAGTACAATTTCACAGCACTCACAAGAGCCTTTGGGAGCCTTTTTGCTAGATTCTTTCCTTAGATTTGGCTGAGATGTTCCCATAATTTCTTAATGGCATACAGTTTGGTGACCAGTGTTGATTAGAGTGGATTAGGCTGCTCCACACCCCCTCCTCCTGCCTGTGTGCTTCCTTGCCTCATTACAAAGGCAGGACCACTTCATCCTAACTGGCTGAGTCAGCACTGGTACCATTAAAATGAGCAACTGTGGGGATCGGAGAGTGCAATGTAGAGGGAAAACTGACCATATAAAATGACAGCAGCAACAGACTGCTTATTTGGACCCAGCACAGACTCAATTCTTGAGCTCAGAAACCTCAGTGCCCAAACTGTTGAACAGTTTGGCTTCTTGCCTGGATATGGGATTAAAAACAACAGGGCTTTGGTGGGATTTCCAATAGCTGTTTTGACTGCCAGGTGAATTTATATATCTAGGAATTACAATTTCTGGAAATTTAAAACAAATGCTTCAGTTATCATACCAATCACAGATAAATGAGCTCTATCTCCATAAAATTTGATAAAATCCTACTTCAGTGAAATTGCTGCCCAGACAGATCACATGTTCAAGCAACTCCATTACTATGCTCCACAAACCACACAAACCAAGGCAGCTTTTTCTATCATAGTGTACTACTGTTTTCAAATCTGTTTTCCAAAGTGCTACTGCTATTTGTGTGGATATTCATCTCTCCAAGAGCTTGTTCTTAGCACGACTTTTGAACTCATTGGCCAAATTTAGACAAGCTGAACAAAAGGCAGAGGCTGTAACAGTCTTAAATTCCTGTGAGTTTGATGAAAAGAGATGACAGTAAGATCCTACTGAACGGATCACTGAAAGGTTGTGACCTAACCATAAGATACAATTCTCCAACCTCAAATCACTCACTTCTAAGAAAGAAGGCTTGCCTCCACTGCTCATGGTCTACCGTCCTTCTAGAAGAGGAAAATGTCCATATATCCATTTTAAAGAGACTGTACCTACCAGCTGAGAATCAGTAGCTAAGATTCCCAGATCTGAGGTAGCATTATGATGCTCTTGTAACTACTTCAAAACATAGCCTTCATAACTACTCTTCATAAAACAAAACAAACAAACAAACAAACAAAAAAAAACCCTAGAAAGCAAAAGCTTTGGAATTTTGTAGATACCAAACATTATGGTGAGTGTTAGACCCTGACACTGCTCACTGCACGGCAAGCACTTGGTCCATTGAAGTCCTTTCCATTGGCATTAGCAGATCTCCAGGTATGTCTTGACATTGGAGCTTTACCCATGGCTTCAGCACAGCGTGGAGATACTTAATCAAGTTTCCACCCAGTTAGTGTGTGTACCAGGCACAATAAACTTAACACAGCAACATGAAGGTCAGTGTGGGTTATTCATTCACACTGAATTGACTTCAAGCCATACTAGTCCTTTCATGATAATTTTTCAGGTGTAGTCAGTGCAGCAGAACCAATAGACTAGAAGTCCTGAATAAAGTCTGAATACAAACCCACATGCTTTCATTCTCTCTCTCTCTCATCCATTATCTCTAATCCCAGAGTTTGGCAATACTGAGATGCACGACTGCAGCGTGCACACTCCCACATGGGTCAACCTGCACACAATGAACTAGCATAACCTAGAAAGGCTTCAGCAAAGCATGCTTCCCACCTGTCTGGGATTGGAATACTCAGTTCACCTCCACTGGCAACACTCTATATTAAACATATCTGCAAACACTCAAAATCTGCACACCAGTAGCAGCATTGCAGACACACCAATGGTGCATTCTAACCTCCAGTGTCACTGCCAGACTATCCACTGCATCCTTCTGTCTCTGTCATCTGTTCTTTTTCCTTTTCCCTTTCTCTTTCAACTGCTAACTGCTTCTGCATTTGAAATCACTGGGAACAATGAACACATTTCACTCTTTCTCCTTTCTAATGCATAATATTTTGGTACCCAAAGCATGCTTCTTTTGGAGTATTTGAACCCATTATGTAGGGAAAAACTGCAAAAACAGAAAGGAAATTGCACTTTGGTTGAAAGTCCGGCAGTTTGTGAATCACTGCAAAGTGACAGATATATATTGAAGTAGCACAGTTTGCATGGAATAATTTCACAGAATCACACAATAAGTCAAGTTGGAAGGGACCACAGTGGGTCATCTGGTCCAACCTCTTTGCTCAAGCAAGCTCATCCTAGAGCACCTGGCACAGAATTGTATCGAGGTGTTTCTTGAATATCTCCAGTGAAGGAGACACCAAAACATCTCTGGGTAATCAGTTCAGTGCACAGTCACCTGCACTGTAAAGAAGTTCTGCCTCATGTTGAGGTGGAACTTTCTGTGCATCAGTTTCTGCCCATTGCCTCTTCACCTGTTGCTTGGCACCACCGAGAAGAGCCTGGACACCTCCCTTAGATACCGATAGACACTGATGAGATTTCTTCTCAGTTGTGTCTTCTCAAGACTGAACAAGCGCAGTTCCCTCAGCCTTCCCTTGTAAGAGAGAGGATCCAGTCCCTTCAGCACCTTTGGCCTCCTGTGGACCCACACCAGGATCTCCCTGTCTCTCTTGTACTGAGGAGCCCAAAACTGGACACACGAGGGCTGAGCAGAGGGGCAGGATCACCTCCCTCCACCTGCTGGCAACAATGTTCTTCCTAATGCCCAGGATACCTTTGGCCTTCTCTGCCACAAGGACACACTGCTGGCTCATGGACAGCTCCTTGTCCGCCAGGAACCCCAGGTCCTTCTCCACAGAGCTGCTCTACAGCAGGTCAGACCATGCTGGTCCATGGGGTTATTCTCCTCCAGGGGCAGGACCCTGCCTTTGCTGAATTTCAGAAAGTTCCACTCTGCCCATCTCTCCAACCTGTCAAGGTCCTTCTGAAGGCCTGCACAGCCCTCCGGGGTATGGCCACTCCTCCCAGCTTTGTGCCATCAGTGAACTTGCTTATCTGGAAGCAGTCTCTCTTACTAAAAGAGGGCTCATAAACTTGTATCACACCTATGCAATTTCCTTCAAATTGTTTCTTTTCTTCTGATTTTGTCCATACTACTGTAGTTTATGGAAGAGTTTGTTTTAGATACCTCTAGTGTGAAAAAAGGGGAGGGAATCCATATGAGCAAGATATTTCAGGGTGCTCTACCTATATATTTAACTGAAGAACTCCCTCTAAAATCAAAATGGTCTGTAGACTTTAAACCTAATTTTGATTAGAACGTAAACTAAGACAAATAACTTTCTAACATACAGGAACTTTCATGTAAATTTGAACGTGTCAAGGGGCAGTTACTAAAATAAATAGTTCAGTGGCAGAAGTATTGCACATCTTCAGTGAGTCCCACTTCAGAGCAGAACATTAACTTTTTCTGGTGAAGTTACAGTGAACTGAGAAAATTCATAATACCTCTGAAGTGCTCAGATATTATGATATTACCCATGCAAATAATTAAATAGATAGATTAATTTTCTTTTTTGCAATTGAGATCCCTGTTTAGCCCACAATTCTTTTTACTTCAGTCAATAATTTTTAAACCACTTCACTTTTAGTAGTCTCTTATCCTTAAAATTTCCAATTAAATTTATGGTTGGAAATTATAGAGCTGTATATTAAAAAAAAGACTGTATTGTTCGGCTCACTCTACAGTATAATTCAACTGGCAGCCTCCAGCCTGATTCCTCAGAGATCCTTGGACAGGTGAACAGGGGAAGCGTTTCTCTGTTTCCTGTGAATAGGCAAAAGCAGAAAGATAATGGCATCCTCTGGAGTCCTTTACACTGCACTGTTAGGGCAGATGCCACTCCTGCCACAGAGGCATTACTCATTCATTCTCTTACTGCAGAGCAGCACTGTCAGCTGGAAAGGGACCTGGGTAACCTTGTTGCCACTCCACCGCTCTGCCGGAGTATGTAAAACCGCATGTTCTCGACAATAAATATTGCTGTTTAAATGTGCAGCTTCACTTGACTACTGGTCATGGTCTGAACTTGAACTAGTAAGGGCCCATGGAACTGGATAAGCCTTGACATTCATTTAAACTTTGCTGCAGAGTTGAAATGCCCTTGATATGAACACAGTGGCAGGGCAGAAGTGAAAACAGAGTTGTTCTGGCAAATGATGCAAACAGTTTTTAGGTGATCGTCTTTCAGGGGCAATGTTTTGGAATAGATTATTTTGCATAATTACAGATTGCTCATGCCTGGTTAAAAGGAGAATAACCAAATCAGAGAATCATAGAATGACAGAATGGTTGAGGCTGGAAGGGACCTCTGGAAGCCATCTGGTCTAAGTCTCCTGCTTAAGCAGGATCACCTGGAGACTGTTGTCCAGGGCCACGTCCACAGTACTCCTGGTGTGGTCTCACAAGCACTGAACAAAGGGGAAGGATCACGACCCTCTACACACTGGCAATACTTTGCAGAATGTAGCCCAGGATAACGTTAGCCTTCTTAGCTACTAGGGCATGATGCTGGATCATGTTCAACTTGGTCTTAATCAGAACCTCCAGGTGCAAAGCTGACTGCCAGCTGGGTGGCACACGGAGTATAGTGGTGAATGGAGTTGTTTCTCCCCAGGTCCAGGATTTTAAACTCCCCCTTGCTGAAATTTCTGAGATTTCTGTCAGCCCATTTCTCCAGCCTGTCAAGGTCCCTCTGGCTGGCAGCATGACCCCCTGACCTATCAGTCACTCTTGCACCCATGCATACCAATATCAGAAGAACACATTGGTATACTTGAACTCTCTTTTCATTCATAAGTGGAGATGAAAAAGCAAAGCAAAACACTCTACAGGTAGACTCTCATAAGCATATTATGGGACAGAGTCAAAAATGGGATTGATAATAACTAACACAAGTGATAATCTTTGAAACTATAATAAAAATTGCTAATAAAGGAAGTAGGGTGAGTATTTTACAAAGCAAGATGATTTGGGTTATGTTTTCTTGTTTGGGTTTTTTTTTTGTTTGTTTTTTTAGATTTAAAGACATCTATATAATATCAGTAGGAATTAACAGATACATGGCAGGGAGATGGATTTGCACCTTATTAGTGAGTCTGTTCCACAGAACGCACACATTTCTGCAAACAGATTGTGGTAAGGTAGTATGGAAAGACGGACAGAAAAGGATTTTGTTCCTCACTACAAAGTAGTCATGAAAAGCTTTAGTTTTCTGTGATTACAAAGCCAATAACTCAAAGCAAATAACTCAAAATAACTTGCAGCCCAAGAACACCTTGGTGACAACAAGAGATCATGGGCATGGATAGGTAGCAATGTATCCACCACGCACATAATAAAAGGGGACAAAGTACTGAAAAGAAGAGATAAAGTTTGTCTACTTCCCAACTTTCTAGTCATCCAAATAAACAATTAGAAAACATTACATTTGTGTCTTTCAGCTTTTGTCTGCTCCACACTATATCTTTCATCTCACTTCTTGGATAACTCAGTGTTTGAAAATGAAGTCTAAAAACTCGATGAGTTTATCCTGATTAAAGGACCATGAGGATCCAACTTCAAAGCTTAATGCAAACAAAATAAACGGAGTCACTGTGTGAGGCAACTGCCACCATGCTGGGCTTATGATTCTGGCAGCTATTTTCAATATTAAGGAGCAGGAAACAGGATGACAGAGGCCTTTCTGTACATATCAGACAGATACTTCAAGCCTTTTGTTAACATTCAGAAGAGTTTCTCTGTGGTCTCAGAGGAGAGAACAAACAAGGATAGTATCATTTCTGTTGCAACTACATCAGTTGATGATGATGACAGGGAAACAGGGAAGGAAGAGTGACCTTACCTCCTCTGCCTTCTGCTCATCAGCAGTACAAAGGCCTAGAAAGGCAGAGGGAAGTATAACATGAGAAATTCACATAACTGCAGTCAGATCTAAAGAAAAAAAAGAGGTATCTTTTTAGCCTGTGTCCCATCAGGCAAACTTTTATTAAGTACTATTCATATGCACTGTATCTGAATTGCAGTATGCGAAAACACATCAGCAAATATGAGTACATTTATTATTCCAATTAGTTTCTGTGCCTTCCCTAGAAGATATTAATTTGAGATATAATGAAAAAATAGGATAAACAATTCTTTTGTTGAACAAGACTGGTACAAAGTTGATTAAAATAAGTAGAAATCGCTGCTTTCTAATCTGGGATTTTGGCTAATTCAGTGGGACACTGAACACCCATTTTACAATCTTTTTAGCCCCAAGCAGGAGACATGAGAGAGAAAATCCCCAGCAGGGGGTAATGTAATGTGACCTCATTGGGATATTCCTACAGAGATGATAACAGAAGGTTTTGATCATGACAGGTCACCCTGGAAATGTACTAGTTAGCTAGGATTTGGTAAAAATTTTATGCGTGTGGCTTTTTTTGTTACAGAAGTGCCAATATTTTATGGAGTTGTTATTGCAATACTAGTGGGAGAATCATATATTTACCTGGTCCCTATAATATAAGAACCATTCACAAAATAAAAGGGGAACCAACCTGCCTGGAATCCTGTCATTAATTTTAAAGGAAAAAATAACAGTTTACTACCCAAATGCCACTGAAAAGTGCAAGCAGTTTGGCATCTGAGTCGTAATGTTGTCTGAATCTGACTAGGCTAAATGTTTGCGTGCAGTTACGTGCTCTTTTAATTGAAGAGAAACTGGAAGAGTCATAGATGAGCCTGAATCACAAATTAAATAGCACAGGGCTAATTTGCTCCATCTAGAGCTTTTGTTTTAGTGTAAACAAACATCTTTTAGCCTGCTCTATTTTAAGATGAAGACTGTACAGTGAGAAGTGGCTGTTCCTAAGACACTCATACCTCTGGGAGCAGTGCTGCAAAATGTACACCATATTCTTCAACTCTGACAAGGAGGGATTGCCAGAGAGCTCAGAGTGGTTGGGTCAGCGCAGTTACCCGCTCTGCCTCTCACTTCACACTGCAGCCTTACCCTTCCTGATGAGCAACTGTTTATCTGACTGCTCTGTCAACCAGATCACCCAAATGCTTAGGGTTAAAAGTAACCCTGAGAAATTACAGCAAAATAACTTCACTGACCTAGCTCACTGGTTCAGCTCTCAGCGAGCTGTGTCAGCAGAGCTGGAGGAGTTGGGACGGTGAGCTGCAATGCAGTCCTCAGCATTTCCCAAGCATCCTTCCCAAATGTAACACGTGATTACACCCTCCTCAGCCTCTGCAGCCCTAGGAGCTGGATGCCTCTTACCAAAAATCCCAAAAAATAACAAGGCTGTGCTTTGGCAATATAGTACATTTGGCTTCAGAGTTCGTCATAGATCGCGGATGTAATGTATTAATTCACTCTGCCAGTGGCAACAGGTGAATTTTTACCAGCTGGCTGTATCAGCAGTTGTCTGTTGCCCTATAGCCAGCATGCAGCCACTGTACCAACACATCATCACTCATTACTGTGAATCTATGCTCTGTTCAACAACCAAAGAAACAGCAACTGTGAGCCAGTTCTTGATCCAGGCCAGATGTCTGTTTTGCAGCAACCTAGCCCACAGATCCACTGCTTGGAAGTGCGGAATTACAGGCTGGGCAAGGCTGGTGTGAAGGCAGCCTCACTCTCACCCTGTGCCTCATGCCTGGCTTGTCCCAGCTCTGTGCCAGCAGGATGGGCCCATGCAAGGAAGCCCAGCAGCTTTCACCTGGTATCACATCAGCCTGGCCACAGGAGCTCTCAGTACTGCTATGGCAATAGATACATTGTCGTGAAAGCTTGGGAAATTATTTTCATCCAGCTCTAACAGCCTTTTCCTTTAAAAATTTGCCTGCTGTGTAAGAGAATGAAAGCAGTGATGGATTGCTTTCTACCTGGCAGCTGACACAGGCGGTGAAGGCCAACTGGAAAGGCCTTCTTGAGGAGGGAGAGCTGATGTGCCATTCCAAAAGCCGTACTGGAAGGGGAACTTCTCCATAAAAGGTAACGCTGCAGCTCGGAGACTTTGCAGGGAGATGTTGCAATGTGTCCAGGGCAGCTTCTGTGACAATCAGTTCCCAGTTCCAAACCAATCCTGGTAACAAGCACAGCGTAAGTTCAGATGACTGGTTCAGAAGTAACAGGACAAACCCTCTCCAAAGCCCTTTGGTCATCTCGTGACACAAACTACACTTTGGTGAGATTACTCTGCACTTTCAGAAGCAGTATTCACCTCCTTAACAGATATGAAGCCTTTGTACATGTCACTTTTCATTTCAAGATTTTGGATCCCTGAATAAAGCTCACCGGTCTTGTCACTATAATATTTCAGATTTTTTTTTCTGTTGACTATGCCCCTACTCCTTGCAGATTTTAGAGAACCAGGTTTTCTCTTGCAAACTACCCAAGAAAAGAAATGGAAGTATCTTGTAAATCCCAAACCAAGCCAGCATAGGCTAGTGAGTGCAAAGGAAAGAAAGAACCATAATATTCTGGAGATAAAATGCAAGGGTAAGAAAGGATTCTGTGTGTGTTCTTGCCTCCTTATGTGCATTAGAGATTCATTGCAGCCTTTAATTGGTGGTGCGGGTGGATAAAATAGAAGGGTTGAAGAAGAGAGCCAAGGAAGAAATAATGGAAACCCAACCAGTGACAGGAGCTGATTACTGTTGGCAGACTGTATAGGTTTCAAATTCATGCTGTGACTTAGGAAATAAGTCCTGGCTGGGATGCATTTTTCTGGAATATCCCTAAGGAATATCTATCAGTGATTCATCTAAGCAGCCACTGGATATCATTACCACTCTACCAAAAATGAGGATAAAATAACAATCTGGAAGAAATGAAAGAAACAAGTGCCCCAGATTTTCTCTCCAGCTGTAGTAAAGAGATCACAAGGGTGGGTAAGGAAAGGAGGGGGGAATGAGGAAAGGGCTGAACATTTCATCCGAATGTCCTCAGTTTGCCTTTAAGCTGTGCACATCTAGTTTACTCTTGTCAGAAGCTACCACCACCGTACTTTATAGCTCTCAAAGAAAGAGATAATTGCCTTTTTTTTCCAGTCACATGCTTACTAATACAGAGCTTCTTTTCTTTTTCCCCAGCCATACACAGTAGGACCTCCATCATTCAAAATAGCATAAGCTTTGCTAGAGATGTTAATGCACCATCCAGAGCAAATACAATGCACAGGCTTTGACAGGTTCACATTTTGAAGTCCCTTTTGAACTCACAGTTTCTCTCTTTTTTGTTAGATGAACAGTGGCCAATTATAAATTATGGCTCTTTCCTAAGGCCCCATCCCAACAGCTCCTATGAGTTGTGTTCCTACTGGGTCTGTGTTACATTAGGCTGATTTTATGTCTCCAGATAGTTGTGGGGCATTTTCCCTGCTGTGTTGGTTAGCTAATATATAAGTAATCATATGGGAGAAAATAGAAGGAGAAAGTAATTCTAGTAAGAGCCTTATAAACTTTTTTTGGGGGGGGGTTGTCTTTTTTTTGTCTTTTTTTTGTCTTTTTTTTTTCCTTTTGTCAAGAATATGCCAAAAAAACCTATTTTTATCCATAGTGTCAGATACTCAGCCGGACCTCAAACAACAGTTCATTAATTTACATCAGATGCCCCATAGGGTCTATTTGATTTGCAAGTTTAAGTAGAAGACTGTCATTGAAATCAGTAAATATATATTTAAATATATAT